>JAXCGZ010004391.1:0-5000 GCA_037179515.1 Halocaridina rubra
CCCCAACAATAAACTGTCTTATGAATTAATGTTTCTCTTTTTTTTTATTGATTTATGAGAAACTACAACACATAACAAAGTCATTGATATCCTAAGTATAATGATAAATGTAGGTTTGAGGGAGGAAAATAGCTGAGAAACAAAATATATCGGGACCCTAAAAAACTGCCTGGCAGAAACAGGATTTCACAAATAAGCACGGAAAAGAGAACTTATTGAAACTTATGATGTAGGAGAGGGTTAAAAGGTTTAACACTAGTGTATGCAAAAATTTCTTCATGTGCAAGATCGGCTCCAACTGGAATCAACTTCCAGAGAGTGTTGTTGAAAGAACTACCGTAGAGTAGTATAAAAGAAATCTTAACAGAATCCTGCACATACTCGAATGAGTGTGTAAATATGTAGTACCTCTTCGGTATGGACAATAAGATCTATGAGATACCAATTCTGTCCTTGTAACTCTATAATGAATTGAGTGCTATTACACTGCTCTCTACTGACAGAGATGAGTTTGCAGCTTGAAATGATCAGATAAAAGGAAATACTGAACAGTTCAGAAGAGATTTGCATGGGCTGAATAAGTTGCATGAGTGGTGAAAAAGTGGCAAATGAAATTCAATATTTCAAATTGTAAGGTGATGAGAATGGGTACAAGTGCAAGAAGTTCCAAGTTTTGGTACTCAATAGCAGGTGCAGAGCTCCAAGAGACAGAGAAAGAGAAATATATTTAGGGGTAAGCATAATGGCAGGGATGTCTTCGGAAATACATATAAATGGCTTTATAAGGGCTGCATATGCTTTCTTGGCAAATGTAAGTGGGGCATTTAGGTACATGGAGAAGGGAATGACCAGAAATATTTATGCAACTTATGTGAGGCAAAGCTTGAATATGCAGCCCCTTTTTGAATCCATACATTAAAAAACACACAAATAAGCTGGAAAAAGTTCAAAGACATGCCACGAAACTGGTGCCAAAAATATGCATGCAATCTCAGTTATGATGAGAGGCTGAGGGAATTAGACTTACCATCACACGAAGCTAAAAGAATGAGGAGGCATGTGAAGACAATTTTCATTTTTTTTTATTGTTTTGACAGAGTGGTTATGGACTGATACTTTAATATGGACGGCTCTAGAACTAGAAGTCATAGTTTGAAGCTTCATAAGAAAACTTTTTTACAGGATGTAAGAAAGAACTGTAATATTTGTTAGTGTATAAGTAATTAATGATTGATATTCACTAAATAAGGAGGTAGTTAATGCTAACTCAATTCATTGTTTTAAGGACAAGTATGATAAGTATCACATAGTATAATACTGGAACCGACCAAGAGAGGGGAAATCACGAAAATAGGGCTCTTTCCCGTAAACAAAATTAGGTGATTACATTTAGGCAATTGAACACACACACACAAACACACACACACACACACACACACACACACACACACACACACACACACACACACACACACACACACAACACACACACACACACGCACAGACAAATGCTGGAAAAGGTATATTAGGAGAAAAAACATAAATGCCTGGCAAACCTATAAAAGAGCAAGAAATAATTACCTAAGTAAAAGGAGAGAGGCAGAGAGAGACTATGAGAGGAACATCACCAGAAAGGCTAAAGAAAATCCCAAGCTTTTCCACAGCTTTATCAGAGGAAAATTGAAGGTAAAAGAACAGGTTTTAAGGCTTAAGAGAGCAGATTGAAGCATCACTGAGATGGATGAAGAGATCTGCAAAGAATTGAACAAGGAATTTCGGTCAGTATTTACAGTAGAAAATACCCTACCACTTCAGATTACAGAGATAGAAGCTCACGGGCCGGTATTAGAGAACATAAACCTTACAGCCACAGAGGTATGCAAAGCGCTGATGGAGTTAGATGTTCATAAAGCTACAGGTCCTGATGATATATCCCCTCATGTACTTAAAATATGCACAAACTCAATATCAGTGGCACTAAGTATCATATCCAAAAAGTCACTGGAGTCGGGGGAGATTCCAAAAGATGCTGGAAATAAGTAAACGTGATACCTATTTTCAAAAAGGGAAGGAGGGATACGGCTCTAAACTATAGACCAGTTTCCTTGACCAGCATAGTTTGCAAAGTTATGGAGAAACTACTAAGGAAACATATCTCTCTTCACTTGGAATCCTTCAACTTATTGTCAGTGAGGCAACATGGCTTCAGAGAAGATAGATCAACAGTAACAAACTTATTAGAATTTTATGATGAGGTAAGCCGAATCTTACAGGAAAGAGAGGGTTGGGCAGATTGCATATTCCTAGACTTCCAGAAAGCATTTGACACTGTTCCACATGGGAGACTTATTAGGAAGCTGCAAGCAATGGCTAGAATAGGAGGGGAACAGAGCGTTAGAGTAGAACACTCAGTGTCTGAAAGGAGAAGAGTTAGTAGTGGAGTTCCACAGGGTACAGTTATAGGGCCACTTTTGTTCCTTGTATATGTAAATGAATTACCAGAGTCTGTAAATTCATTCATGAATATGTTTGCAGATGATGCAAAGATTGTGAAGAAAGTAGGAAACGAGAACAATGGTAGAGAACTTCAGGAAGACCTAAATAGTCTGCATGAGTGTTCAGAAAAGTGGCCAATGAAATTCAATACTTCAAAATGTAAGGTAATGAGAATGGGTACAAGTGCAAGAAGGCCCAAGCTTGACTACTCGGAGGCTGGAGTACAACTTCAAGAGACAGAAAATGAGAGAGATCTAGGAGTAAACATACTGGCAGATTTGTCTCCAGAAATATATATTACTGGTATATTAAGGGCAGAATATGCATTCTTATCAAATGTAAGGGTAGCCATCAGGCACATGGACAAGGAAATGTTCAGAAATATTTATGTAACCTATGTGAGGCCAAAACTCGAATATGCAGCCCCCTTTTTGGAATTCGAACTTGAAAAAAGCACAAAACTAAGTTTGAAAAAGTTCAAAGACATGCCCCGAAACTGGTGCCACAAATACGCAATCTCAGTTATGATGAGAAGCTGAGGGAATAAGACTTACCATCAATCAAAGCTAGAAGATTGAGGGGGGATGTGGTGACAGTCTTTAAATTCCTTTATGGTTATGAAAGAGTGGATAGGGATCGATATTTTGATATGGCTGGCTCTAGAACTAGAGGTCATAGTATGAAGCTTCGTAAGAAAACTTCTTTGCAGGATGTAAGGAAATACTTTTTCAGTGTAAGAGTAGTTGATAATTGGAATTCACTAAGCGAGGAGGTAGTTAATGCTATCTCAATACATAGTTTTAAGGACAGGTATGATAAGTATCTCTAAGTACAAAATGGAACCGATCAGGAGACGGGAAGATACGAGCTTTGGGCTCTTTCCCGTAGACACAATTAGGTAATCCACACACACACACACACACACACACACACACACACACACACACACACACACACAGGAGTAAACATACTGGCAGATTTGTCTCCAGAAATACATATAAATGGCATAGTAAGGGCAGCATATGCATTCTTATCAAATGTAAGGGTAGCCTTCAGGCACATGGACAAGAAAATGTTCAGAAATATTTATGTAACCTATGTGAGGCCAAAACTCGAATATGCAGCCCCCTTTTGGAATCCGCACTTGAAAAAGCACATAGCTAAGTTTGAAAAAGTTCAAAGACATGCCACGAAACTGGTGCCTGAAATACGCAATCTCAGTTATGATGAGAGGCTGAGGGAATTAGACTTACCATCACTCGAAGCTAGAAGAGTGAGGGGGGATATGGTGACAGTCTTTAAATTCCTTCATGATTATGATAGAGTGGATAGGGATCGATTTTTTGATATGGCTGGCTCTAGAACTAGAGGTCATAGTTTGAAGCTTCGTAAGAAAACTTCTTTGCAGGATGTAAGGAAATACTTTTTCAGTGTAAGAGTAGTTGATAATTGGAATTGGCTAAGCGAGGAGATAGTTAATGCTATCTCAATCCATAGTTTTAAGGACAGGTATGATAAGTATCACTAAGTCTAAAATGGAACCGATCAGGAGACGGGAAGATACGAGCTTTGGGCTCTTTCCCATAAACACAATTAGGTAATCACAATTAGGTAATCACAAACACACACACACACACACACACACACACACACACACACACACATATATATATATATATATATATATATATATATATATATATATATATATATATGAATAATTTTTACCCCGACCGGGACTCGAACCTAGGACACATAATTACTGTGCCAAGATGTTACTAACTACACCACAGAAGGTCTAAAAGGGAAACAAAACTTACAGCTTTTTATCTGCTATACTAGGAATGAACGCATTGTGTCTGAGTGCCACTCTGTTCATATTGCAGTTACCCCCAACCTCACTCGTGGCTTCGTTTTCGCATTTAATTCAACTCCCAAAATGAACCCACGAGTGGGGTAGGGGGAATCTGTAATATGAACAGAGTGGCATTCAGATACAATGCGTTCATTCCTAGTATAGCAGATAAAAGCTGTAAGTTTTGTTTCCTTTTTAGACCTTCTCTGGTGTAGTTGGTAGCGCCTTGGCACATTAATTATGTGTCCTAGGTTCGATCCCAGTCGGGGTAAAAATTATGCATATTTTCCCATATGGTAATATGATTATTTCATTATATATATATATATATATATATATATATATATATATATATATATATATATATATATTTATATATATATATATATATATATATATATATATATATATATATATATATATATATATATATATATATATATATATATATATATATATATATATATATATATTATATATAGATATATATATATATATATATATATTATGTATATATATATATATATATATATATATATATATATATATATATATATATATATATATATATATATATATATATATATATATATATATATATATATATATATACATATATATATATATATATATATATATATATATATAT
>JAXCGZ010004391.1:10000-25000 GCA_037179515.1 Halocaridina rubra
ATTTTATCTGAATGAAGCCACGAGTGAGGTTTGGGAATCTGTATTATGAACATAGTGGCATTCAGATACAATGCGTTCATTCCTAGTGTAGCAGATAAAAGTTGTAAGTTTTGTTTCCCTTTTAGACCTTCTGTAGTGTAGTTGGTAGCACCTTGGCACATTAATTATGTGTCCTAGGTTCGATTCCCAGTCGGGATAAAAATTATTCATATTTTCAAATATGGTAATATGCTTATTTGATTATATATATATATATATATATATATATATATATATATATATATATATATATATATATATAAATATATATATATATATATATATATATATATATATGTATATATATATATACAATATATATATATATATATATATATATATATATATATATATATATATATATATATATATATATATATATATATATATATATATATATATATATATATATATATATATATATATATATATATATATATATATATATATATATATATATATATATATATATATATATATATATATATATATATATATATATATATATATATATACATATATATACATATTCCTAAGTATAGCAGATATAAGCCATAAGGTTGGATTCCTTTTAACCTTCTTTGGTGTGTAGTTGGTAGCGCCTTGACTTAGTAATTATAAGTCCTAGGTTCGAGTCCCTGTCGGAGTAAAAAATAATTCATGTTTTCACATAAGTAATGTGCTTATTTGGTTATTGTAATGCCCGAATGAGATTGGGAATTGAATTAAATGATAACATGAAGCCGCGAGTGAGGTTGGGGAATCTGCAATATGAACATAGTGGCATTCAGATAGAATGCGTTCATTCCTAAGTATAGCAGATATAACCTATAAGGTTGGATTCCTTTTAACCTTCTGTGGCGTGTAGTTGGTAGCGCCTTGACCTAGTAATTATATGTCCTAGGTTCAAGTCCCAGTTGTGGTAAAAAATGATTCATGTTTTCACATATGTAATGTTCTTATTTGGTTATTGTAATGCGTGAATGAGATTGGGAATTGAATTAAATGTGAAAATGAAGCCACAAGTGAGGTTGGGGAATCTTTAATATGAACATAGCAGCATTCAGATAGAATGCGTTCATTCCTAGGTATAGCAGATATAAGCCATAAGGTTGGATTCCTTTTAACTTTCTGTAATGTGTAGTTGGTATCGCCTTGACTTAGTAATTATAAGTCCTAGGTTCGAGTCCAAGTCGGGGTAAAAAATGATTCATGTTTTCACATATGTAATGTAGTTATTTGGTTATTGTAATGCCCGTATGAAATTGGGAATTGAATTAAATGTGAAAATGAAGCCAGAATTGAGGTTGGGGAATCTGTAATATGAACATAGCGGCATTCAGATAGAATGCATTCATTCCTAAGCATAGCAGATATAAGCTATAAGGTTGGATTCCTTTTAACCTTCTGTGGTGTGTAGTTGGTAGTGCCTTGACTTAGTAATTATAAGTCCTAGGTTCGAGTCCCAGTCGTGGTAAAAAATGATTAATGTTTTCACATATGTAATGTGCTTATTTGGTTATTGTAATGCCCGAATGAGATTGGGAATTGAATTTAATGCGAAAATGAAGCCAAGAGTGAGGTTGGTTAATCTGTAATATGAACATAGTGGCATTCAGATAGAATGCGTTCATTCCTAAGTATAGCAGATATAAGCTATAAGGTTGGATTCCTTTTAACCTTCTTTTGTGTGTAGTTGGTAGTGCCTTGACTTAGTAATTATAAGTCCTAGGTTCGAGTCCCAGTCAGGGTAAAAAATGATTCATGTTTTCACATATGTAATGTGCTTATTTGGTTATTGTAATGCCCGAATGAGATTGGGAATTAAAATAAATGCAAAAATGAAGCAACGAGTGAGGTTGGGGAATCTGTAATATGAACATAGTGGCATTCAGATAGAATGCGTTCATTGCTAAGTATAGCAGATATAAGCTATAAGGTTGGATTCCTTTTAACCTTCTGTGGTGTGTAGTTGTAGCGCCTTGACTTAGTAATTATAAGTCCTAGGTTCGAGTCCCAGTCGGGGTAAAAAATGATTCATTTTTTCACATATGTAATGTGCTTATTTGGTTATTGTAATGCCCGAATGAGATTGGGATTTGAATTAAATGCGAAAATGAAGCCACGAGTGAGGTTGGGGAATCTGTAATATGAACATAGTGGCATTCAGATAGAATGTGTTCATTCCTAAGTATAGCAGATATAAGCTCTAAGTTTGGATTCCTTTTAACCTTCTGTGGTGTGTAGTTGGTAGCACCTTGACTTAGTAATTATAAGTCCTAGGTTCGAGTCCCAGTTGGGGTAAAAAATGATTCACGTTTTCACATATGTAATGTGCTTATTTGGTTATTGTAATGCCCGAATGAGATTGGGAATTGTATTAAATGCAAAAATGAAGCCACGAGTGAGGTTGGGGAATCTGTAATATGAGCATAGCGGCATTCAGATAGAATGCATTCATTACTAAGTATAGCAGGTATAAGCTATAAGGTTGGATTCCTTTTAGCCATCTGTGGTGTGTTGTTGGTAGCGCCTTGACTTACTAATTATAATTCCTAGGTTCGAGTCCCAGTCGGGGTAAAAAAAATGATTCATATATATATATATATATATATATATATATATATATATATATATATATATATATATATATATATATATATAAATGAAAAGATGAATCATATTTTACCCCTTTCGGGGACTCGAACCTGAGACGCATAATTTCTGTGCCAAGGCACTATCAACTACGTCCCTGAAGGTCTAAAAGACAAACAAACCTAACTGCTTAACTGCTATACTAGGAATGAACACATTGTATCTGAATGTCTTTTTGTTCATATTACAGCTTCTCCTAATCTCAATCGTGGCTTTGTTTTTTGGATTTAATTCAAATCCCAGCTAAATAGGTATTAATAATACCACCCGTTGGAAGACAACAAATGAAGGCATTAGGATTAAGCTAGGACTGGTCCAGACAGTTCCGGGTTGAGTCTTCCTTCAGGACGGTTCTTTTCCTCATGTCTACATCTACACTGAATATTCTGGAGTATTCATTACACATCTCTTGCTATTCCATTACAACACTCTCCACATCTGTCTCTTTTTCTCACTTTTTCCCACATATTTGCTACTATTTATGGAAGGTCCACAGCTAATGGCCCCCAGTACCTGGAATAGAGGGGTGTGAAGAATCTCCGGGGTTCGTTTTGATTCCACTATTGGCTTGAGGGCAAACTCGCCTGGTGGTAGTAATGGTTCTACCATTAACCTTGCACCTCCAAATAGCTCTGCTTCTTTCACTCTTCACTCTTCTAACATTCATGGGCTGAACTCAAATCATTCATCTGTGGAACAGCACTTGGGTACTTTCCTCCCTAACCTCCTCCTCCTGTCTGAAACCCAGTTGTCTATACATGCTTCCACTGACCCATTTCAAATCTCTCACTATAATCTGTACACTCGTTTTTGTTTCCAAGGTGGGGTCTGTGCCTACTGCAACACTAACACTCCTACTGCGAGGCTCATGGACCTTGAATTTCCTGACATTGATGTTCTCTGGCTTAAAATCTATCTCTCCACTACCACTATTTTCGTTTGCTTCTGCTACTGTTCTCCAAACTCCACCGAGTTTGTGTCTTTCTTTTGAATATCTGTCCTCGTGCCATGAGTCTTTGCTATCTTCTCACCCACATGCTGAAGTTCTCTACACTGGAGACTTCAGTCTACACCACAGTGAGTGGCTTAATTCTTCTCACACTGATGTGGGAGGAAGTGAGCCCTTGCATTCTCTATTACTCACAGTTGGAGCATATTATCAAACATCCTACTCTTGTTCCTGAACGTCACAAACATACAGCAAACACTCTTGACCTATTACATACTTCTAACCATTCAAACTACTCTTATTCTGTGCTTTCCCCTCTAGGAAAATCTGACCACTCTCCGATCTCTATCTCTTCCATTTTTGCTTCCCCTCCAAAAATTCCCCCTAATCAGCACCGCCTTTGGCACTTCGAGCGTACCCAACATGAAAATTTGAGTAACTTCCTCTTTGACTTCCCATGGGATGTCTACTGCTTTTGGTCCCGTAACCCTGATCAGGTAGCTCTAGAAGTTGCCGAGGTCATGACCTCAGAAATGGAGGTGTACATCCCCTCTTCTACAAAAAACTTTCTCTCCCCCTAAACCTTGGTTCGACCGCGCCTGCTTCATGGCTATCCAGGCCAGGAATCGGGCACACCGATCTGACCAAGCCTTGCCTTCCGATTTAACTCATTTTACTTTTATTGTTGCTAAGAATCCCTGTACTGCTCAGATTCGAATATCTAAGGCTTCCTTCATAAAAAGGAAAGTTGATGACCTTAACTCCTCTCCCACTGACAAATGCTTCTGGTCCTTAGCCAAAAACCTTTCCAAAAACTTTTATAACTCAAGCTTTCCCTGTCTCATTCATCCTGATGGTTCTATAGCTTGCTCTCCCACTGACAAAGCCACTCTCTTTGGCTTTCATTTTTCTGCCAACTCTTCCATAAACGATTCCAGTGCACCTGTTCATCAATCTTTACCCTTTTCTAACCCTCCCTTATCCTTTCTTCACGCAAAGTTCATAAGGTTCTTCGCTTGCTAAAGACAAACAAGGTATCTTGTCCCAATGGTGTCCCTGCAAGGTTTCTTAAGGAGTTTGCAGTTGAACTGGCTCCAATGCTTTGCCGTCTTTTTTGCCTCATTCTGTCAACCAGTATCTATCTTTCATCTTGGAAGCATGCTCTAGTTCAGTGGTTCTAAACCTTTTTTTACCCATGGACCCCTTTTCCCTTATTTTATTTTTTTGGTGGACCCCTTCATAGGTATTAGACAAAAAACAAGCTTATTCTATTTTTCACTAACAAAAATTAAAGGGATTATATTAATAATCAAAGAAATAGTAAAAGATTATGTTTTATTTAGAATGAAAACTAATCTAATACAAAAATTAAAGTAAGTATGTATGTTCTAGGAACTTTTTAATATCTCTTACCTTGTCACGATGGAGTTCAACATAAAACTGAAATGAACTGTTTGGGTCATGTCTACTTTTATAGGCACTGAGAGTTAATAATCGTACAGGAAATCATCCCTGCTACTGATCTTAATGTCATTAATCCTTCCTCAATAAGCACAGTCTCTTTGACCTTTGTCGTTGTGATGAAAAGTCAGAGATTTCACAAATAAGTCAAGAGACCGGGCTAAGGAAGGTAGATATTTGCCTTGAAAATAAACATTAAAGCTTGCCGCCTGTTTCCTGAGAAAAGATAAGAGATTTTCACCTTCGTTTGTTCTTGCCACTGACCGATGGGTAAGTAGATAGGTCAAAAGGAATTATAAAAGAAATAAAGTGAGAAAGAGTCATTCATATATATTCTCTACTTATTTCAATATGGTGTAAATTACAATGGGAATTTTAGTTTTAGTAAAAAAAACCGTTCTGAAGTGGATTTGCTTCATGGACCACCAAAATATCCTTGTGGATCCACAATTTGTTATATTTTGCCTGTGGACCCCCAGGAATACTACATGGACCCCCAGGGTCCATGTGGACCCCAGTTGAGAACCACTGCTCTAGTTCAACCTGTTCCTAAGAAGGTTGACTGCTCTATTCCTTCAAACTATGGACCTATTGCCCTAGCCTACTCTATTGCTAATGTTTTCGAAACTTTGTTCAATACTTACGTCCTGAAAAGCCTTGAATCTAACTCACATATCTCCGATCACCATTACAGCTTCCGCAAGGCAAGATCCACTGGTGATCTCCTGTCCTATCTTACTCATGTATGGTCATCTTCTCTGAGGAGCTATGGGAAATCCTTGTCATGGCCCTTGATATCTCTATGGCTATTGACAGAGTCTGACACAAGAAGTGTGTGACTGGCACTGTTTACAAGTTGTGAGCTTTCCAATATTTAGGAATAAGCAAGAGACCGTGACCTGCTACGGACGTTAAATCACCCAAGCAAGGTATCTAAGACCACAGTGACTCTCTAGAGGGTTTTGCAGGAGTTGTGAGTAGTGCTGAACTTGTTTTTTTTGAAGTGAAATCTTTGAAAGATTTGAATCCCTACTCTACATCCCCTCTTGGTGTTGTGACGTCACTGAGCTTTCACCTTGGCTCTGCTTAACAACAATGGATCCAACTCTTATTACCAAACTATTGGAATCTAAAGAAAATGCATATAAGAATGCTATGGAGGTAATGATGAAACAGCTTAGTGACAGGATAAAATCACTCGAATCCACAGTGTCCAACCTGATGACAAGCCTGGAGTTCAGCCAGAGAGAAATTGATGACCTCAAATCAACTATTAAAATTCAAGAGAAAGAAAAGAGTAACGACAAAGAAACAATCAATAATCTATCTCAACAAATAAATTCTGCAAATCAACAAATAACCACCTTAGAAGAACACTTGAATTACCAAGAAGACCATTCCAGAAGAAACAACATCCGATTAAGCGGTGTAGAGGAGAGACGCGATGGGGAGACCTGGGAGCAAACAACGACGATGGTAAAAGCCCTGATAGCCGATAAATTACAGCTAGAAGGCATGACGTTGGAGAGGGCCCACAGGGTGGGACCACTTCGTGATGACAAACCTCGCACCATAGTGTCTCGTTTCTCCCACTACTGTGACAGAGAGACGGTCATGCGAAATGCCAAAAAGTTGAAAGGCACGAAGATCTACCTTCATGATGACCTGTGTGCTGCATCACAGGCAGTAAAATCTGCACAGATGCCACAACTAGAAGAGGCTAGATCAGAAGGGAAATTTGCCTACCTTAAACATACGAAGCTCATCGTGAAGGAACGATACAACACCGAGAGTGTGGCTGGTGCTGTGGGTGCTGTGGGTGGCATGGATGAGGAGTTGACCAGGATCAGTGGTGCGGGGGTGGGGGTGCAGGAGTGGGGTGGGTGGGAGAGTGATATGTTATCACCCGCACCCCCTCCTGCCGTGTCTCCCGCCACGGGAGCTATAAACGCTTGCACCCTAAACCAATAAATGGCCGGAAGAACCCGGTAAGATATGGTAGAAGTAAATGGTAGCTTGTAAGTCAGTAATGTAAAAGTAGTATAATTCATTTCTTCAGCATGGCTGTAAATAGATACCTCCTATACTATTCCATTAGTGAGGATGAACTTATAAGGCTAACAAACAACGACAAAGTACTTCCCAATTATTTATGTATCAA
Source organism: Halocaridina rubra (assembly GCA_037179515.1). Classification (NCBI taxonomy): domain Eukaryota; kingdom Metazoa; phylum Arthropoda; class Malacostraca; order Decapoda; family Atyidae; genus Halocaridina; species Halocaridina rubra. The sequence goes on from JAXCGZ010004391.1 coordinate 17,266, forward strand.
TGAGCTTGATAAGATGATATTTAACCCACTTGATCTTGAAAATGAAATAGATTTGTTTTTGAACAATATGAGAAATGCAACCAACACTTTTTCAATTTATATATACTTAAATGAACTGTATTCAAATTTAAATAAATCTACTGCATTTTCGGTTTTGTGCATGAACATTAAAATAATAATATATGTGATGTAATGGGTTTTTCGGAGACTAGGCTGGATAATGATATTGAATCATTGTATTATATAACAGGGTACAATATGTTCACTCAGAACAGAGACAGGAAAGGTGGAAGTGTACGTATGTATGTAGCTAATAAGTATAGCTCGAGTGTTATAAAGGAGTGCAGTATGATGGAACGATTCATTGAATGTATTAGTGTACAGGTACATAACGGTAAGGAAAATTGCTTCTTTACATCTGTATATAGACCACCAAAGGGGAACATGCCTGAATTCCTTGAAGCTTTACTGAAAGTATTTGATACTGCAGCAAGAAAAAAGTACAAAACTATTTATTTATTCGGTGATTGGAACTTAGATTTGTTTAAAATAAATGATCAAAGAGTAACTGATTTTCTAAACTTAATGTATTCACGTGGCTGCTTTCCAATAACTACTAAACCTACGAGAGTAACTGAAAATAGTGCATCTCTAATCGATCATATCTGGACCACAATTCTTGAAGACAACATAAGTAATTACACTGTGTACACCGACATAACAGATCATTTCGCAGTATACTCCCAGTTTAAAAAAGAACATAAATTTGATGCATATGTAGAAAAAAGACATTACTCTGATGATAACATAGCTAAATTTACTATAGATATATCACATGAAAAATGGCAACATATCATTTACCTAAATAATGCAAATGAAGCTTTTAATAAATTTCACTGTACATTTAGAGAAAAATTTCTAGACTGCTTTCCTCTAAGAAAATCGACTGTAAATAATAAAAACAACAGATGCCCACACATAACTGCAGGATTAAAAATAGTATCAAAGAAAAACACCGATTAGAAAGACTTGCATCAAAATGGCCTTTGTCTTTTGGAACCAAATATAAAGCTTACAGGAACAAATTAGTAACACTACTCCGAGCTGCAAAAAATAGATATTTTCAGGATAAGCTTATGAAGGAACAAGGAAACAGCAAGTCCACCTGGAATACATTAAACAGCCTAATGGGACGAAAACAAATTAATCATTCAAAGGAAATCAAATTAAAAAATGATAATGACCACACTACTAATATCTTTAATAATCATTTCTTAACTATAGCACAACCAACACAGGAACAACAAAATGTGCAACAAAACTCACACCGACAGTTTCTTAATAATCCACCAGACTTTTCATTTTACTTGTATCCTGTAACAAGGGAGGAAGTCACTAAATATATTAAAACCTTAAAACCAAATACAGCGTCGGGATATGATGAAATTCCATCAAAACTACTCCAGGTCACTGCCCATTACATTGGTACCCCACTTACCCACATAATCAATCTATGTTTTCAGCAAGGATGTTTTCCAGACAAACTAAAAAGTGCTAAAGTAATACCTATATTTAAGTCAGTCACTGAAGATGATGAAAATAACTATAGACTTATATCTATCTTACCGTCTTTAAGTAAAGTGTTTGAAAAAGCGATTGTTCACAGACTTAAAGAATTCCTTGAAAAGTTCAACCTATTATCCGAAAATCAATACGGATTCCGTAATAATAAGACCACTGAAAAAGAATAATGAACTTTACAAGTGATGTTTATCAAAATTTGGAAAATAAAAACTTTGTTGCAGGGGTTTTCCTAGACTTGTCCAAAGCATATGACTCATTAGACCATGATATACTAATAGAAAAACTAACTTGTGTGGGTATTAGGGGAACACTATTACAGTTATTTAAGAGCTACTTGAAAAATAGAAAACAAGCTGTATATTGTAATGGGAAAGCATCTTTGTTGCAAACTATTGAGAGGGGAGTACCACAGGGACCAATATTGGGCCCATTGTTATTTTTAGTTTATATAAATGATATTTCCAATGCCAGTAATAAATTCAAATATATTCTTTATGCAGATGACACCAACCTTATCTTGCATGATAATAACCTTGACCACCTGCATTCTGTTTGAAATAGTGAACTAGAAAAAAGTAACAACTAGGTCTCTGCTAATAAATTAAAGCTAAATGTTTCCAAAACTGACTATATCTTATTTCAAAATAGATCTGTAGTACACAATATTGGTCAAGTTAATATGAATGGGTATGAAGTTAAAAGAGTTGCTTGTAAGAAATTTTTGGGAGTAATTATTGATGAAAATTGAAGTTGGAAATATCATATTCCATCTGTCTGCTCAAAACTGTCCAAGACGTGTGGAATTTTGTATAAAATTCGCCATAACCTAACAAATAAGGCCTTAAAAAGCATATACTATTCCCTGTGTTATGTTCATATTATATACTGTTTGTCCATCTGGGGTTGTACTTGGCTGTCAATTGTAAAGGGATGTATTTGTAACTCAGAAAAGACTGATCAGAACTATTACATATAGTGGAAAATATGACTCAACTTCCTCTTTATTCAAAGAGCTAAACTTGCTTAAATTTAATTACTTGATACAATATTTCTGTCTTATTATTGTACATAGTGATGCTAATGATAACAGAAAATTATTTAGATTTATTCAACACAACCATGGAACCAAAGGTAACAATATAAATTTGATATTTCCACAGCCGAGAACAACCTTGTACAAATTTTCTATTCACTGTTTTGGCCCAAAATGTTGGAATGCATTACCAGAAGATTTGAAAACAATAACTGACACAAATTTATTTAAAAAGAAACTCAAACAGCATTTAATTACTAGGCAAAATCAAGCAGCTGTTGATTAATAATTAATACAGTATTGGTGTATCATTATGTCCAGGTTAAGGTCAGGCTACTGTTTTGCTTTATTAGAGGATAAGTATGAGATTGCTATATTGGAGCTTTTGTTAACTATTGCCGTCATACTTTAAATTATGTAAAATGTATATTAAACTGCCTGCCAAGGAGCTCTTGATCAGCAGACTAGTGCCTCTGAATATAATGTACATATTTATTCCTGTATGTATACTAAATATTTGGCAATAATATCTATGACTATGACTATGTCTATGACCTGTCTATGGTTTTACCCCTTCTTTCTGTTCTCTGATTTCCAGTTTTCTTACTGACCATTTTATATATGTAGTTGTTGACAGTATGACATGTAGCCCATTCTCTGTTACCAGTGGTGTGCCACAGGGCTCTGTTCTTTCACCTACTCTGTTCCTTCTCTTCATCAATGATCTTCTACAATCCCATTTCATCTCTTCTTCATGCCTTTGCTGATGATTCTACCCTTCACTTTTCCTCTGTCTTTTCTTCACAACCTTCATCTGGTACTCGTAATCAGTCTCAAATCACTCTTTCTTCTACTCGTAACTCCGATTTGCAGAGGATATCTGAGTGGGGCACTCAAATTTTACTTAAATTCAATGCTTCCAAGATATAGTTTCTGGCTATCTCTTTATCTTCTTCTCCTCCTGATAACCCAATTTCCTTCGAAACTAACGAAATTTACCCTCTTAATTCTATCAACATATTAGGAATTCATATAGCCTCTAACTTGGCCTAGAGGAATCACATAATCCAAATTTTTAAATCTTCATCCAAAAAATTGAGGGATACGTTTCGTTTCTGTCATTACTTTTCCTCTTTACAACTACTTAAAATTTATAAATTTCTTAGAATACTGCTCACACGTCTGGGGTGCTTCTTCTTATACTTATCTCATTGATAGGATAGAATCTAAGGCAGTCAGACTCATTAATGATCCTTCTCTTACTTCTGATCTAGATTCTCTCTCTCTTCGTCGTAAGGTATCTTCCCTTTCTCTTTTCTATCGCTACTACTTCCATGGCTGCTCTGATGAGTTGGCGAGTTGCGTCCCTCCCCCACTGCCAACGCTACGTAACACTCGCTAAGTGGCCTCATCTCACAGGTACTGTGAGGAGATTTGTAGCTCGCGGATTGGTCTGTGCAGCAACTACTCCTCTGGAACTTTCTTCCTCCGGTCTCTCCTAATTCTTATGACCTATCATCCTTCAAAAAGCGAATCTATCGTCATCTCAGAGCCTAGTCCTCCATATCTCTGGGTCCTCTGTACTTTGACTGTTTTTTCTGTCTGTATTTTTCCTTTGTGTGCTATTACCTCATCTCTGCCTTGTCCTTAACCTTTTTATTTTCCTTCGTGTTGGTGTTTTCTTGTGCCTGGGCCTTTATTGAATCATAGTTTGTCACCAACTGGGACTCGAAGTTAAGGCACATTATAACTGTGCCAAGGCGCTATCAGCTACATCACTGAAGGTCTAAAAGGGAAACAAACTTTACAGCTTGACTGCTATTCTAGGAATGCCTTTTTGTTCATATTACAGCTTTTCCTAATCTCACTCGTGGTTTCGTTTTTCACATTTACTTCAAATCCCAGCTATATAGGTATTAAAAATAATCAAATAAGCACATTAACATATGTGAACACATGAATCATATATTACCCTGGACCGGGACTTGAACATAAGACACATAATTACTGTGCCAAGGCATTATCAACTACACCACAGGTCTAAAAGAGAAACAAACACACACACACACACAGTTGACTATAAAGAGACAGTAATCGAAAAAATGAAAGACGTTGTGATGGAAAGGGCAAACCCACTCATCAGACAGGCACTTGATAAGGAGAAGACAGTGGTAATCTCAGGCATAAGCAAATCCCAGGAGCCAACATGGCAGGGGAGACTTGAAGAAATTAAAGCTAGGGTTTGTGGTCCTGAGGATATTGTAAACATACACCAACTAGGTAAATATTCGAGGGAAGGAAAGCCGAGACCAACAAAAGTAACCTTTGAGAGAGGGGAAACATGTAGGGAAATATTGTTGAGAAAAAAAAGTCTAAAAGACCTTCAAGAATTCAAAGAAGTGTTCATTAGACGATACAGAACACATGAAGAGATGGGAAAGATAAAAAACTTGTTGCAAGAGGCAAGAAGGTTAAATGATGAAAGAAATGAAGAAGAGAAGAAAAATTTTCGTTACAGAGTTCTTCCAGACAAAGGGGAGATAAAGAAGATAATGACAGAAGATCAGGGGATGGGGCCTCATTAAGATTGTTATACACAAATGCTGATGGATTAGCTGGTAAGGCAGTAGAATTAAAAGATAGGATTCACAACAGTAAGGCAGATATAGTAGCAATTACAGAGACTAAGTTGAGTGAGGACATAAACAGTGTCACAGTTTTTCCTAAGGGCTTCAGAATACTAAGGGTTGAAAGATCTGAGAGGACTGGTGGAGGGATAGCACTGCTCAAAAGTGAAAGGATTCAAGTTGAAGAAATAAACTTGGCTATAGAAAGTGAGTTCAAGGAATTTCTTGTTGCTCGCATAAATACTGGGTCAGAGAGCATTATAATAACTGTTGTATACAACCCACCAAGGAACCAAAATAGGCTTGAAGTTTATGAGGAAAGTCATATAGGTACTATTGAAGTCATAAACTCAGTTGTTAACATGGCACGGGAAAAAAAATGTAGGATTTTGATTATGGGAGACTTTAATCATAAAGAGATAGATTGGATAAATCTTGACCCACACAGTGGTGAGGACTCATTCGGGGCAAGATTCCTAGATTGCGTACAAGGGAATTTCCTACACCAACATGTAATGGAACCAACAAGGGCCAGGGGTGGGGATGAGCCATCACTACTTGATCTAGTGTTCACAGATAATGTGTTGGATATTGAAAAAATTGAGTATGAACCACCAATTGGAAAGAGTGACCACTGTGTGTTGTTGATGGAGTATATCATTGAGGATATTCTTCCTGAGAGTAGAGGCACTGAGGACATGAGGAGGAACTATCGGAAAGGAGATTACATCAAAATGAATGAGCTTTTTGCAGTTATTGACTGGAGAACCTTATTTTACAACAAATCTGTACAAGAAATGTATGACATCTTTTGTGAGAAATATGGGAAGATAGTAGATTGCTTCATACCTGTCACCAAAGTAGGTGTAATTCATGCCAGAGAGAAATGGTTCGATAATGGGTGTAAAAGAGCTAAGGAGTGGAGAGACAAATGCTGGAAAAGGTATAGGAGTAGAAAACACATAAATGCCTGGCAAACCTACAAAAGAGCAAGAAATGACTACCTAAGTAAAAGGAGAGAGGCAGAGAGAGACTATGAGAGGGACATCACGAGGAAGGCTAAAGAAAATCCCAAGCTTTTCCACAGCTTTATCAGAGGAAAACTGAAGGTAAAAGAACAGGTTTTAAGGCTAAAGAGAGCGGATGGAAGCATCACTGAGACGGATGAAGAGATCTGCAAAGAATTGAACAAGGAGTTTCAGTCAGTATTTACAGTAGAATATACCCCACCCCCTCAGATTGAAGTGATAGAAGCTCAAGGGCCGGTATTAGAGAACATCAACCTTACAGCCACAGAGGTATGCAAAGCGCTGATGGATATAGATGTTCATAAAGCTACAGGTCCTGATGACATATCCCCTCATGTGCTTAAAAAATGCGCAAACACAATATCAGTGGCACTAAGTATCATATTTAAGGAGTCACTGGAGTCGGGGGAGATTCCAAGATGCTGGAAACAAGCAAATGTGATACCTATCTTCAAAAAGGGAAAGATGGATACGGCTCTAAACTATAGACCAGTTTCCTTGACCAGCATAGTTTGCAAAGTTATGGAGAAACTACTAAGGAAACATATCTCTCTTCACTTGGAATCCTTCAACTTTTTGTCAGTGAGGCAACATGGCTTCAGAGAACGTAGATCAACAGTAACAAACTTATTAGAATTTTATGATGAGGTAAGCCAAATCTTACAGGAAAGAGAGGGCGGGGCAGATTGCACATTCCTAGACTTCCAGAAAGCGTTTGACACTGTTCCACATGGGAGACTTATTAGGAAGCTGCAATCAATGGCTAGAATAGGTGGAAATGTTTTGGAATGGATAAAAACTTACTTAGAAGGAAGGGAACAGAGGGTTAGAGTAAGACACTCAGTGTCTGAATGGAGAAGAGTTAGTAGTGGAGTTCCACAGGGTTCAGTTTTAGGGTCACTTTTTTTCCTTGTATATGTAAATGACCTACCAGAGTCTGTAAATTCATTCATGAATATGTTTGCAGATGATGCAAAGATTGTGAAGAAAGTAGAAAACGAGAACAATGGTAGAGAACTTCAGGAGGATCTAAATAATCTGCATGAGTGGTCAGAAAAGTGGCTAATGAAATTCAATGCTTCAAAATGTAAGGTAATGAGAATGGGTACAAGTGCAAGAAGGCCCAAGCTTGACTACTCGGTGGCTGGAGTACAACTTCAAGAGACAGAAAATGAGAGAGATCTAGGAGTAAACATACTGGCAGATTTGTCTCCAGAAATACATATAAATGGCATAGTAAGGGCAGCATATGCATTCTTATCAAATGTAAGGGTAGCCTTCAGGCACATGGACAAGGAAATGTTCAGAAATATTTATGTAACCTATGTGAGGCCAAAACTCGAATATGCAGCCCCCTTGTGGAATCCGCACTTGAAAAAGCCCATAGCTAAGCTTGAAAAAGTTCAAAGACATGCCCCGAAACTGGTACCAGAAATACGCAATCTCAGTTATGATGAGAGGCT
>JAXCGZ010004391.1:32500-52098 GCA_037179515.1 Halocaridina rubra
TATATATATATATATATATATATTATGTATATATATATATATATATATATATATATATATATATTTATATATATATATATATATATATATATATATATATATATATATATATATATATATATATATATATATACATATATATATATATATATATATATATATATATATATATATATATATATATATATATATATATATATATATATATATATATATATATATATATATATATATATATATATTATATATATATATATATATATATATATATATATATATATATATATATATATATATATATATATATATATATATATATATATATATATATATATTATATATATATATATATATATATATATATATATATATATATATATATATATATATATATATATATATATATATATATATATAGATATATATATATATATATATATATATATATATATATATATATATATATATATATATATATATATATATATATATATATATATATATATATATATATGTGACTACATAATTGTGATTACCTAATTGTGTTTACGGGAAAGAGCCCCAAGCTCGTATCTTCCCGTCTCCTGATCGGTTCCATTTTAGACTTAGTGATACTTATCATACCTGTCCTTAAAACTATGGATTGAGATAGCATTAACTACCTCCTCGCTTAGCCAATTCCAATTATCAACTACTCTTACACTGAAAAAGTATTTCCTTACATCCTGAAAAGAAGTTTTCTTACGAAGCTTCAAACTATGACCTCTAGTTCTAGAGCCAGCCATATCAAAATATCGATCCCTATCCACTCTATCATAACCATGAAGGAATTTAAACACTGTCACCATATCCCCCCTCACTCTTCTAGCTTCGAGTGATGGTAAGTCTAATTCCCTCAGCCTCTCATCATAACTGAGATTGCGTATTTCTGGCACCAGTTTCGTGGCATGTCTTTGATCTTTTTCAAGCTTAGCTATGTGTTTTTTCAAGTGCGGATTCCAAAAGGGGGCTGCATATTCGAGTTTTGGCCTCACATAGGTTACATAAATATTTCTGAACATTTCCTTGTCCATGTGCCTGAAGGCTACCCTTACATTTGATAAGACTGCATATGCTGCCCTTACTATGCCATTTATATGTATTTCTGGAGACAAATCTGCCAGTATGTTTACTCCTAGATCTCTCTCATTTTCTGTCTCTTGAAGTTGTACTCCAGCCACCGAGTAGTCAAGCTTGGGCCTTCTTGCACTTGTACCCATTCTCATTACCTTACATTTTGAAGTATTGAATTTCATTAGCCACTTTTCTGACCACTCATGCAGATTATTTAGATCCTCCTGAAGTTCTCTACCATTGTTCTCGTTTTTTACTTTCTTCACAATCTTTGCATCATCTGCAAACATATTCATGAATGAATTTACAGACTCTGGTAGGTCATTTACATATACAAGGAACAAAAGTGGCCCTAAAACTGAACCCTGTGGAACTCCACTACAAACTCTTCTCCATTCAGACACTGAGTGTCTTACTCTAACCCTCTGTTCCCTTCCTTCTAAGTAAGTTTTTATCCATTCCAAAACATTTCCACCTATTCTAGCCATTGATTGCAGCTTCCTAATAAGTCTCCCATGTGGAACAGTGTCAAACGCTTTCTGGAAGTCTAGGAATATGCAATCTGCCCCGCCCTCTATTTCCTGTAAGATTTGGCTTACCTCATCAAAAAATTCTAATAAGTTTGTTAATGTTGATCTACGTTCTCTGAAGCCATGTTGCCTCACTGACAAAAAGTTGAAGGATTCCAAGTGAAGAGAGATATGTTTCCTTAGTAGTTTCTCCATAATATATGTGTGTGTGCATATATATATATATATATATATATATATATATATATATATATATATATATTTATATATATATATATATATATATATATATATATATATATATATATATATATATATATATATATATATGTATATATATATATATATATATATATATATATATATATATATATATATATATTTATATATATATATATATATATATATATATATATATATATATATATATATATATATATATATATATATATATATATATATATATGAATATATACATACATATATATATATATATATATATATATATATATATATATATATATATATATATGTATATATATAAATATATATATATATATATATATATATATATATATATATATATATATATATATATATATATATATATATATAAATATATATATATAAATATATATATATATATATATATATATATATATATATATATATATATATATATATATATATATATATATATATATATATATATATATATATATGTATATATATATATATATATATATATATATATATATATATATATATATATATATATATATATATATATATATATATATATATATATATATATATATATATATATATATATATATATATATATATATATATATATACATAAATATATATATGTGTGTATATCTATATATATATATATATATATATATATATATATATATATATATATATATATATATATATATATATATATATATATATATATATATATATATATATATATATATATATATATATATATATATATATATATATATATATATATATATATATATATCTATATATATATATATATATATATATATATATATATATATATATATATATATATAAATATATATATATATATATATATATATATATATATATATATATATATATATATATATATATATATATATATATATATATATATATATATATATATTTATATATATATATATATATATATATATATATATATATATATATATATATATATATATATATATATATATATATATATATATATATATATATATATATATATATATATATATATATATATATATATATATATATATATATATATATATATATATATATATATATATATATATATATATATATATATATATATATATATATATATATATATATATATATATATATATATATATATATATATATATATATATATATATATATATATATATATATATATATATATATATATATATATATATATAAATATATATATATATATATATATATATATATATGTGGCACGAGTGAGGTTGGGGAATCTGTAATATGAATATAGTGGCATTCAGATAGAATGCGTTCATTCCTAAGTATGGCAGATATAAGCTATAAGGTTGGATTCCTTTTAACCTTCTTTGTTGTATAGTTGGTAGCACCTTGACTTAGTAATTATAAGTCCTAGGTTCAAGTCCCAGTCGGGGTAAAAAGTGATTCATGTTTTCACATATGTAATGTGCTTATTTGATTATTGTATAACCCGAATGAGATTGGGAATTGAATTAAATGCGAAATTGAAGCCACGGGTGAGGTTGGGGAATCTGTAATATGAGCATAGTGGCATTCAGATAGAATGTGCTCATTCCTAAGTATAGCAGATATAAGCTATAAGATTGGATTCCTTTTAACCTTCTATGGTGTGTAGTTTGTAGCGCATTGACTAAATGTTTATAAGTCCTAGGTTCAAGTCCCGGTTGAGGTGAAAAATGATTCATGTTTTCACATATGTAATGTGCTTATTTGATTATTGTATAGCCCGAATGAGATAGGGAATTGAATTAAATGCGAAAATGAAGCCACGAGGGAGGTTGGGGAAAATGTAATATGAACATAGCGGCATTCAGGTAGATTGCGTTCATTCCTAAGTATAGCAGATATAAGCTATAAGGTTGGATTCCTTTTAACCTTCTGTGGTGTGTAGTTGGTAGCGCCTTGACTTAGTGATTACCTAATTGTGATTACCTAATTGTGTTTACGGGAAAGAGCCCAAAGCTCGTATCTTCCCGTCTCCTGATCGGTTCCATTTTATACTTAGTGATGCTTGTCATACCTGTCCTTAAAACTATGGATTGAGATAGCATTAACTACCTCCTCGCTTAGCCAATTCCAATTATCAACTACTCTTACACTGAAAAAGTATTTCCTTACATCCTGCGAAGAAGTTTTCTTACGAAGCTTCAAACTGTGACCTCTAGTTCTAGAGCCAGCCATATCGAAATATCGATCCCTATCCACTCTATCATAACCATGAAGGAATTTAAAGACTGTCACCATATCCCCCCTCACTCTTCTAGCTTCAAGTGATGGTAAGTCTAATTCCCTCAGCCTCTCATCATAACTGAGATTGCGTATTTCTGGCACCAGTTTCGTGGCATGTCTTTGAACTTTTTCAAGCTTAGCTATGTGCTTTTTCAAGTGCGGATTCCAAAAGGGGGCTGCATATTCGAGTTTTGGCCTCACATAGGTTACATATATATTTCTGAACATTTCCTTGTCCATGTGCCTGAAGGCTACCCTTACATTTGATAAGAATGCATATGCTGCCCTTACTATGCCATTTATATGTACTTCTGGAGACAAATCTGCCAGTATGTTTACTCCTAGATCTCTCTCATTTTCTGTCTCTTGAAGTTGTACTCCAGCCACCGAGTAGTCAAGCTTGGGCCTTCTTGCACTTGTACCCATTCTCATTACCTTACATTTTGAAGTATTGAATTTCATTAGCCACTTTTCTGACCACTCATGCAGATTATTTAGATCCTCCTGAAGTTCTCTACCATTGTTCTCGTTTTTTACTTTCTTCACAATCTTTGCATCATCTGCAAACATATTCATGAATGAATTTACAGACTCTGGTAGGTCATTTACATATACAAGGAACCAAAGTGGCCCTAAAACTGAACCCTGTGGAACTCCACTACTAACTCTTCTCCATTCAGACACTGAGTGTCTTACTCTAACCCTCTGTTCCCTTCCTTCTAAGTAAGTTTTTATCCATTCCAAAACATTTCCACCTATTCTAGCCATTGATTGCAGCTTCCTAATAAGTCTCCCATGTGGAACAGTGTCAAACGCTTTCTGGAAGTCTAGGAATATGCAATCTGCCCAGCCCTCTCTTTCCTGTAAGATTTGGCATACCTCATCATAAAATTCTAATAAGTTTGTTACTGTTGATATACCTTCTCTGAAGCCATGTTGCCTCACTGACAAAAAGTTGAAGGATTCCAAGTGAAGAGAGATATGTTTCCTTAGTAGTTTCTCCATAACTTTGCAAACTATGCTGGTCAAGGAAACTGGTCTATAGTTCAGAGCCGTATCCCTCCTTCCCTTTTTGAAGATAGGTATCACATTTGCTTGTTTCCAGCATCTTGGAATCTCCCCCGACTCCAGTGACTCCTTAAATATGATACTTAGTGCCACTGATATTGTGCTTGCGCATTTTTTAAGCACATGAGGGGATATGTCATCGGGACCTGTAGCTTTATGAACATCTAAATCCATCAGCGCTTTGCATACCTCTGTGGCTGTAAGGTTGATGTTCTCTAATACCGGCCCTTGAGCTTCTATCACTGCAATCTGAGGGGGTGGGGTATTTTCTACTGTAAATACTGACTGAAACTCCTTGTTCAATTCTTTGCAGATCTCTTCATCCGTCTCAGTGATGCTTCCATCCGCTCTCTTTAGCCTTAAAACCTGTTCTTTTGCCTTCAGTTTTCCTCTGATAAAGCTGTGGAAAAGCTTGGGATTTTCTTTAGCCTTCCTGGTGATGTCCCTCTCATAGTCTCTCTCTGCCTCTCTCCTTTTACTTAGGTAGTCATTTCTTGCTCTTTTGTAGGTTTGCCAGGCATTTATGTTTTTTCTCCTCCTATACCTTTTCCAGCATTTGTCTCTCCACTCCTTAGCTCTTTTACACCCATTATCGAACCATTTCTCTCTGGCATGAATTACACCTACTTTGGTGACAGGTATGAAGCAATCTACTATCTTCCCATATTTCTCACAAAAGATGTCATACATTTCTTGTACAGATTTGTTGTAAAATAAGGTTCTCCAGTCAATAACTGCAAAAAGCTCATTCATTTTGATGTAATCTCCTTTCCGATAGTTCCTCCTCATGTCCTCAGTGCCTCTACTCTCAGGAAGAATATCCTCAATGATATACTCCATCAACAACACACAGTGGTCACTCTTTCCAATTGGTGGTTCATACTCAATTTTTTCAATATCCAACACATTATCTGTGAACACTAGATCAAGTAGTGATGGCTCATCCCCACCCCTGGCCCTTGTTGGTTCCATTACATGTTGGTGTAGGAAATTCCCTTGTACGCAATCTAGGAATCTTGCACCGAATGAGTCCTCACCACTGTGTGGGTCAAGATTTATCCAATCTATCTCTTTATGATTAAAGTCTCCCATAATCAAAATCCTACATTTTTTTCCCGTGCCATGTTAACAACTGAGTTTATGACTTCAATAGTACCTATTTGACTTTCCTCATAAACTTCAAGCCTATTTTGGTTCCTTGGTGGGTTGTATACAACAGTTATTATAATGCTCTCTGACCCAGTATTTATAAGTGTTTATAAGTCCTAGGTTCAAGTCCCGGTCGGTGTAAAAAATGATTCATGTTTTCACATATGTAATGTGCTTATTTGATTAATATATATATATATATATATATATATATATATATATATATATATATATATATATATATATATATATATATATATATATATATATATATATATTAATATATATGTATATATATATATAAATATATATATATATATATATATATATATATATATATATATATATATGTATATATATATATATATATATATATATATATATATATATATATATATATATATATATATATATATATGTATATATATATATATATATATATATATATATATATATATATATATATATATATATATATATATATATATATATATATATATATATATATATATATATATATATATATATATATATATATATATATATATATATATATATATATATATATATATATATATATAAATATATATATAAATATATATATATATATATATATATATATATATATATATATATATATATATATATATATATATATATATATATATATATATATATATATATATATATATATATATATATATATATATATATATATATATATATATATATATATATATATATATATATATATATATATATATATATATATATATATATATATATATATATATATATATATATATATATATATATATATATATATATATATATATATATATATATATATATATATATATATATATATATATATATATATATATATATATATATATATATATATATATAAATAAGATTCCATGTTAAGACTGGGATAAGTATTATGTTGGCCAGACTAGCAAATCATTAGAAAGTCTTGTCAATCAACATAGATATAATGTTCGAAATTGTCAGTCTTCCAGTGCTTTGTTCAAGCATTATGCTGATTGCAATCACCATATTGATTGGAATAATGCCTCAATCTTAGTAAGAAGTAATGTCATTATTACTAGAAACATCTTGGAATCTGCAATAATTAACTTAACCGAGCACTGAAATATTAACTAAAGTCGTAGTTTATATATAATTAAGCCTTTATAATCAAGTAATATAATATTCTTTTTATCTATAATTAATTTATTCTTACTTAAAATAAGTTTTATTGATTATTTTTTTATATTATTACTATTATTTTACCATTATCATTATTATTACATAAACATAATATTATTAGCTTTATAATAATATTATTGCTAGTATTTCTAATATAATTATTATTATTATTATTATTATTATTATTATTATTATTATTATTATTATTATTACCGTTTACATCATTACTTTCATCCTTATTATTTTACTGATGTTATTGTTGGTTAGTATTATTTCTATTATGATTATTATATTTATCATTGTTATTATCATTACTACTATTATTACTTGTTTTATTGCTATTATTATTATTATTATTATTATTTATTATTATTATTATTATTATTATTATTATTATTATTATTATTATTATTATTATTATTATTATTATTATTATTATTATTATTATTATTATTATTATTATTATTATTATTATTATCATTTAAATATTGTGTTTTGTTCACTGTTACTACTACTTTTAGCGATTTAATATTATCCCGTTTCCTTCTACCACTGACCATATCTAATTTACGTGGTTATCACATCTTCACCAGAAGCATAAAACATATGGTGGTATGGTCTCTAGCTCATGACTTCCTTTGATGGGTTCCTAATTTCCTTTTTTCTCCTGTCTTCTGTATATATATATATATATATATATATATATATATATATATATATATATATATATATATATATATATATATATATATATATATATATATATATATATATATATATATATATATATATATATATATATATATATATATATATATATATATATATATATATATATATATATATATCGCCTCATTCGTTTGTACAAATCAGATTCCTCTGAAAATAAGTAATACACTTGAAAGTACTATGTACAAAGGATTAAAAAATTTCTTTAAATTTCCTTATGTAGCAATAACCATTCACATATTCACAATATTCTCGTGCTTACCGTGAATATATATATATATATATATATATATATATATATATATATATATATATATATATATATATATATATATATATATATATATATATATATATATATATATATATATATATATATATATATATATCGTTAAGATTCGCTTAATGTACCCCTCCAATTTTTGACTAAAATATTTTCTTTTCTAATAAGTTTTGATGTGTTTTGAAATAACATGATACTTCTTTTTGTCGGAAATCACTATTTTCTGTGTTAGGAACGAAACTGGTGGGCGTCTGTGGGTACTTAAATAACCTATTCTAACTAACATAACCTACCTGGCCTTACCAAACCTAATCTTGCTTAACCTAACTACCCTATCCTAACTAAAATTGAAAGCCTTGCATTCCTTTATAGGGAAAGATTGGGTAGTTTATACAGCAATGGATGGGGTGCATAAGATGAATCTTAACCATATATATATATATATATATATATATATATATATATATATATATATATATATATATATATATATATATATATATATATATATATATATATATATATAATAATAATAATAATAATAATAATAATAATATAATAATAATGATAATGATAATAATAATAATAATAATAATAATAATAATAATAATAATTATTATTATTATTATTATTATTATAATAATTATATTAATGATAATAATAATAATACAAATTATAATAATAATAATAATAATAATAATGATACTAATGATAATAATAATAATAATAATAATAATAATAATAATAATAATAATAATAATAATAATAATAATAATAATAATAATAATAATAATAGTAATAATAATAATAATAATAATAATAATAATAATAATAATAATAATAATAATAATAATAATAGCAATAATAATAATAATTATAATAAAATATTAATAATGATTAACCCTAGGCTAGAGGGCCACAGATGTGGCGCTCAAGTCTCGAGTTCCCAGGTTCATTTCCTGACAAGGAAGGGAGCTTATATGAATTCATTTGAAAGTGACTAATTACACTGCATTCTTTTCATCTAGTTAAGCTTGGATGTTGAGGAGGAGAATGAAGTGTGTTTGCTGGCTACTGATGGGTTGGGGAGGAGGTAAAACGAGCACTGATTGTCGCAATGGCGTGCTTCAGTCTGGTAATATCAGAGGATGGGCCAGTTCTTCCTCTTTGACGACATCTGTTGGTCTAGTGGACTTAACTGTGGCATTCGAGCTTAAAGTTCTCAGGTTCGATTCCCGACAAGGAAGGGATATTATTTGTATACATTTAAAAATGAGTCATTGCATTGCATTTGTTTCATCTAACTATAGCCTTGGATGTGTGAGGAGGAGAACTAGATGTATTTGCTGGCTGCTGGTGGATGGGGGGGGGGGGTAAAACGGAGATGAATGGTCGCAGTGGCGTCGCTCCGTTTGGTAGTATCAAAGGATGATCATGTTCACCGTCTTTTGCAACCTTTGTTGCAAAGCAATTAAATAATAATACAAAAAATTCCTTTATATCCACAAAATATACAATGTTTATTCCTAAAATATATACACACACAATACAAGAATCATCATGAATATATATTACAAAAACTTGCGGTAATTTTTTACAGTATTAATGCATACTTGTTAATACATTGATGTGTTCAGCTATTGTGTAAATGTTCTCTCAGTTTCTTTTTGATTTTTTATGTGCTGTTTCTGTTTCAAATATGTACTTTGGCAGACTGTTCCATAATATGGGATGCCTGACAGACAAGGCTTTGTCTGCCACTCTTGTTCTTGTTCTTTGCATCGCGAGATTTTGTGATTGTCGAAAAATTCTTTCCACTGAACTGCTAACGGTATTAATCTGCATAACCCATTCACGTATGAGATCTTTTATTAACTTTTGAATGAAGATCACTACGTCGAATTTGATTTGTTCTTCTATTTTACACCATTTTAGGTTCCCTTATAAATGGTATTGGCCGGTCAAACTTTTTGCCAGGACCAACAGTGAATTTAGCAGCAAAACTTTGAATTTTTTGGACCTTGCCTAATATACTTTTATTACAACCGGTCCATATCACTGAGCAAATAGATATGTAATTAATAACTAGAGCCTCCACTATTATTTTCATGTTGTGGCGGTCAAAATAAGTCTTTATATCTTAGTAAGAGGAAGAGCATATCGTTTGCCTTAGTACATTTATATTCGACATGAGATTCAAATGATAAATGGAAGTCAAGAATTAGTCCCAAATTCCTAACAGTAGGAAGTGGTGTAACATGAAAAAGTCCTACTTTAATTTCTAGGTCTTTGGGTATGCGATCTAGACAAGTTTTTGATCCAATGAACATGAATTGAGTTTTACTTGTATTTACTCTAAGTCCGTTCCTTACAAAATATTGTATTAGTCATTCAGTTGTGGATTACATTTCTAAGATTAGCAGGTCAAGATGTTGTATATAATTAGGGAGAAGAACTGGATATCATCTATAAATTGGACGAGGATGGCATTCTGAGAAACAGTTTGAAAATCGTTTGTCTATCCAAATACAATAGCCATATTCCCCTTTATAAGGGGATTGGCTGATTCAAAGTGAAATACCTTGACTATTCGGGAAGAAAAATACCGAGTAGGAGATTCCTGGTCCCCTTGCTATGCTCTATTTAATTTACTTTTACGACACGCAAGGGAAAAGAAGAAACATTCTTATCCCCCTCCCTCAGGGGGGTAAATCGTTTATGAATATATTCAAAAGAATGGGATCTAGTACTGAACCCTGAGGGACACCAAATTCAACATAGAGCTTTGATGATACGTGTTTTTAGTTTATTTACTGAATGCATACGATGAGTTAGATAGCTGTTGAACCAGAAGTCATCTATATGTAAGCCTTTCATTTTCCTTAAGAGAATCGGGTGAGAGACAACGTCGAAAGCTTTATTGAAGTCACATAGGGCAAATAATGATCTCTCATTCTTATTTATGTTTTTGTATAAAGCGTCACTAACTTGTCTTAAGGCAGTTTGTGTAGATCAACGCTTCCTGAAACCAAGCTGGGTTTTCGAAAATAGATGGTTTCTTGACAAGTATTCATACAACTGGTTTACAACATTTTTCTCTAAAACTTTTGATAAATTTGGAAGAAGGGAAATGGGTCTGTAGTTGCTTGGATACTCACTATCTCCCTGTGTAAAGACTGGACAAAAAATTCCATATTTCCATTCTTCTGGGAATGCCAATGTGACAATGGCGGTGTTGATAATCAGTTATGTAAAAAACTAATATATATAATGAATTGAAATTGGTAAACATTTCATCTGCTCCACAAAAAATTTTTTCCCCAATTTTTTTTTCCTCTAGTTATTACTGAGATAATACCTACAGGTTGATAGTTTAATGTTTCATTTTTGTTTTCTGGAATGCTACTTGACTTTATGCTTTCATAAACGTCTTTTCCTATGTATACAAGAAATTTATTAAAATTTTCACATGATTCTAATGGATGATTTACATTTATCTTTAGAGCGAAAGTCCTTTTACTTGGTACAATATCCTTTATAATCGTCCCTATGTTACCTTTTTAAGTTTTACAATTCTGGAATTTTCTTTTGTAGTTATTTGTATTAGGGTTTTGAATGCGAGATTTTACACGCTTTTTGGAGAGTTTTATATTACTCTTCATTTAATTCATTATGATTTTGGCTTAACTCTTGTTTCTACTTATTTCGATTTGATAAAGTGATTTTTATTTTATCATTCATTCACGGAGCATGGGGGAGGGTTATTGTTTTGTGTTAGTATTGGGAGCATAAGTATTTAAGCACCACACGATTTTGTCATTATCTGCACTTGTTTCTCGACATCGTCAGTATTCAGAATGTCGGTGAATTTCTGAACAATTACAGAAGTTATTTGCCCTGTAGCTTTTTAAACTGAGGACAGTTTTTTGTTGGTAATTGCTTTTTAGGTTTCTTCACATCTATCACGACTGATCTATATTCATGATCTGATAAATGGCAATTTGCTACTTCTGACGACCTGATGAATTCTTCATCATTTGTTATAATTACATCAAGGAAGGTTTTACTTGTACTTGTTAAGCGAGTAGGTTTGGCAATTAGCTGATGAAAACTGAGTCTATGTATAATTTTCTTAAGCTTTGACTGACAGCATAGGAGATCATAATTTAGATCTCCAGGTAAGATTATTTTTTCTTTTCACATAATAGTAGTTGCAGTTTATCGTGGATATATTCAAGTGTATTTGCTGAGGCGTGAGATAGCCTATACATTGTTTCTATTGTGCTCGATGGTAATTCTGAAACTGGACTTTTACCCATTTATCTTCTATGCCTTCTTCACAAGGGGGCTCGCTCCATTTTATTATTACACTTTTGAGGTCATTGCATACATACATACACGAACAACCCTGGGAACACCATCAAAACAAAATAAATTAAAACCTCCAATATAAAGCAGTCTATCTGGTATTTTTATTTCATCGAAACATGAGAGCATTAATCTAGCATCAATGTGTTCTATTATCAGACCATCACTGTATTTGTCGTTTACGGTATCAGCTAAGTCTTCTTTACCAGTTAATTAAGAATGAATGTAAAATGAGCATAACTTACTTTTATGGCCGAGTTGTTTACAATTTCCACACGTTAGTTTATGGTCAAAACGACAACTTTGGACATGATGATTATTCTTTCCACAATGAAAGCACGCAGTTCTTTGCCAGTTATATAATGGCTGTTTGGATTTGTTTTGGTGAAGTGGTCTGGCCTCCAATAAGAATATCTCTCCACCTCTTCTTGGTTGCTGGAGTTTCTAGAATTATGGTTATGATAATCTTCCGGATACCTTTGTGTTCTGCCGATATATGTAGGATAGGCATATAGGTCGCCATAATTCCTGTCTCTTCCAGTTCGTCTTTTATCATCCTGAATGTTTATATGACTGTTATAATATACTCGGCACTTTTGTGCTCCTCCTATAACTGTCTCCTCGCATTTCTGTCTCCTCCAGCATTTCTGTTGTCGTCTCGTATGCCAATAGCCTCTGCCATACTTTGATTTATCGCAATATAGTCTATGAATGCTTTAACTGAGCCATTGACCAAGCTTGTCTGTTTGTTTTTCTTGTTCGGCATGCTTCTATTCTTTCGTATTTCTGACCTATTTTAAGTTATAAAATTAGGGGTGCTATTTTCTATGGTGTCCATGAGTCGGATGGCACCGGTTCTTGTGAGGGTAGGATTACGGTGACTTTTTCCTAAGCAGTTGTGAACCGTATCTAGTGTTCCTACTCGGAAAAGAGATGAATATCTATGAAAGATATCCCATTGTTATGACGGCATTCGCATAATTTTCTATTTTAGATATGTATCTTTCTTCGTGCCCAGATGAGGGTGAGACGAATTTACACATGCGAAGTGTAATATTGTTGTTGTTCTCTTTTAACTTAGCTACTAGTTCACCTAGTCGTCTAGAAATTTTTCAATGCTAAGGTCATCCGAGGCCATATCAATCAATCCACCATAATTTACATGCACTCCTTTACTTTGCCTTTCATTTTCTCTTCAAACCAGGCTTTTAACATGGCAAGATATGCTTCGTGGATCGTTTTCATCCTTATGTTTTGCATTAAGGTCACTTGTCAGTATTTCCTAAAATAAAAGTCACCGAGAAGCGGGGATTTACCTGCTTTACTAATAGCTGACTCACTGATACTAGTGGGGCTATAATTACGAAGCCTCACTGGCATTAAAGTTAAGATTAAAGTTTTCCGGTGTTTCAGTTCCGACATCCATCTGAGATGCTCCTCGGAACGTCAGCCGAGGCAAGCCTCAACCCCCCCACTGTGGTGCCCATCCACAGCAAGTAACCTTCCCAGTAAACAGCTTAAACTCTCGGTCCTGAACGGGAACCAATCTGTCGACCTCGCGAATGCGAGGCCAGCGCGTTACCACTGTACTAGCCAGAAGGATACTACAGTAGTCTGACATTTTCTTCCACGGCCAATAGACAAATGTTGAGATGATCTATCTCATTTTTCATCTCATTTTCTATATATATATATATATATATATATATATATATATATATATATATATATATATATATATATATATATATATATATTATATTTTAATCTCACTCAAATGCCTTTTTGTTTTTGTGTTGATGGTATCCCTAAGGGAAGACGCGTCTCTTAACTCATGTCGAGGAGTATTTTCTGTGGAGATGTCATTTGGAGGGTCATCTCCATTTTGTGATAGAATGAGGGCTACAAGAACATTTTTTGTTGTTGCAGACATCGTACTGTCCTAATTGTTAGCAAAATGTCTGTAGTTCTTTATTCTTAAACTTTTGTGTGAGTTGAGCTTGAGAGAGTTCCCTAAAGCAGGAAAGCTCTTGAGACGGACGATCTCCTTGGCTTGCTTTCATTGAATTTTTGTATTCAAATTATCACTCATTTGTTGCGTGGGTATGTTGCAGACTGGTGCTTCGGCCATCCTTAACTGAAATACGATGAGTCTCGGTTTTCAGTTAAAGTAGAGTTGACGTCAACTTTTATCTTTGGTGAAACAGTTGGTCCAGGGAAAAAAGATGACTAACAGAGATAAGAGCTGAGTACGTATGACCACGACCGCGACTTAAGAGTCAAAGCAGTGGCGCTCGAATCTAGAATTCCCAGGTTCGATTCCCGCCCAGGAAGAAAGAGTATATGAATAGATTTAAAAATAAGTAATTGCATTGCATTTGTAATAATAATAATAATAATAATAACAATAATAATAATGAAGTTGACAAAAATATTTTCACACACACACACACACACACACACACACACACACACACACACATATATATATATATATATATATATATATATATATATATATATATATATATATATATATATATATGTGTGTGTGTGTGTGTGTGTGTGTGTGTGTGTGTGTGTGTGTGTGTGTGTGTGTGTGTGTGTGTGTGTGTGTGTGTGTGTGTGTGTGTGTGTGTGTGTGATTACCTAATTGTGATTACCTAATTGTGTGTGTGGTGTGTGTGTGTGTGTGATTACCTATTGTGATTACCTAATTGTGTTTACGGGAAAGAGCCCAAAGCTCGTGTGTGTGTGTGTGTGTGGTGTGTGTGTGTGTGTGTGTGTGTGTGTGTGTGTGCATACATGCAATTACATAAGAACAGAAATCATTAGAACCTATTGCTCTTCCCTTTGTTATGCAATACTGGTGCATACTTAAACGATGATATTTATGAATTGCCAATACCAATATTTGACTATGATATATATTTGTCCATTCAGTTAGGATAAACATTCATAGCCATGTAAATACAGATTTAAGCAATTAAAACCCATTTCGTGTGTAGTTATGTTATACCTGCCTCTATATGCAGAGTTGCTCGGCATATTTCTCTCTCTCTCTCTCTCTCTCTCTCTCTCTCTCTCTCTCTCTCTCTCTCTCTCTCTCTCTCTCTCTCTCTCTCTCTCTCTCTCTCTCTCTCTCTCTCTCTCTCTCTCTCTCTCTCTCTCTCATTCATGTATATTTCTAAAATGTACAATATTATTGCAGGACTCATAAATGTGTTACTGTGAATAACTGTTTAAACATGAATAACAAAAGTGTTTTTCGATTAGAATAATCACTCTTGTATTTAGGCCATTAGCCACATAAAATATGACTACCAAACGGAGGGAATATATCCCACAATGTTTTTAGTTAGTCTGAACCTTAAAGTGTATGGATTTATGTGATGGACACATGAGCTTCCCAGCTAAGTACCATTTCTGCCGCCATCTTCGAAAACGATCATCAATTTCGAGCAGATTTTAAACTTGCCAGTTATTGGGCTATAACTCATTACTGGTCGATCGCATAGAAATTTTTCTTTAATTAAAAGTTGTTTAAAATAACGATATACATATGATAAAGTACTTATTGTTAATCTGTTAGAAACAGGTATTGAAATATAGGCGAGATCTTGGCAAAAAGTACACACTATTTTAACATTTCTTCTATCTACCTTGGCTGTCTCCCCCAATTGGTGGGTAGCAGACATGAAAAACAAAAGAACAATAAGGGGATTATTTTGCTCTATGGGCAATGACGAGGGAGCTAGCGACTGTTCAGATGGCACTGCTGGAGTGCCACAACCCATCCTCCCGGCTCTTCCACAACCTGTGTCGCTTCATAACTTCCAACTCCTCTACTGCCCCTACCACAGGGCTACCTCTGCATGATGCAGCCCCATGGTAACAGCAGATGCCCATCAGAGCTGCGTCACAATCGTTCGCCACTCATTCCTATTCCTAGCATGCTAACTTGCTTCCTTCACATCCATCCTCCTATCATTCAGAGCTCTCCTTACTCCATCCATCCACCCAAACCTAGGCCTCCCTCCAGCATTTCTCCCATCAACTCTCGCATTCATCACCTTTTTCAGCAGTCTTTCATCATCCATCCTTTCCACATGGCCAAAACAACTCAAAACATTCATATCTACTCTGTCTGCAAATTCTCTCCTCACACCCGTTCTTGCTCTCACCACTTCATTCCTAACCCTATCCAACTGAGATACACCATTCATACTCCTCAGGCATTTCATCTAAAACACATTTAGTTTCCCTCTCTCACTTACTTTCATACCCCATAACTCTGATCCATATATCACAGTTGGCACAACCACTTTCTCATACAAAACTTTCTTAACATTCACTTCCAACCCTCTATGCTTCATCACTCCTTTCAACGCACCCAACACATTACATCCTTCATTGACTTTGTGACACATATCTGCTTCCACTCCACCATTTGCAGCTACAACCGAGCCTAAATTCTTAAACTGATCAACTTCCTCAAGTATCTCTCCAATCAACATAACATTCAATCCAGCACCATCCTCATAACCCTACTCTTTCCCACATTCACTAGCAACTTCCTTCTCTCACACACCATTCCAAATTCTGACACTAACTGACACAGCTTTTCCTATGAATCTGCCACCACCACAGTATCATCTGCAAACAGAAACTGATTCAGCTCCCACTCGCTATCATCTCCATCTACCATTCTCAAACCTCGACCACGCACTCGCTCATTCACCTCTCTTATGACTCCATCAATATACAAATTGAACAGCCATGGTGACATCACACATCCCTGTCTCAGCCCCACATTCACTGGAAACCACTCACTCACTTCATTTCCTACCCTAACACAACTCTACTGTCCTCATACAAACCCTTCACTGCATGCAACAGTTTACCATCAAATCCATATAACCTCAAAACATTCTGCCACTCTATCAACTCTATCATACACTTTCTCCAGAACCAAAAATGCAAAATACATATCCTTACCCTTTGCTAAATATTTCTCACATAACCGTCTAACTATAAAAATCTGATCTATACAACCTCTACCTCTCCTAAAGCCACTTTGCACTTCCGCAATCACATTTTCTGCCTTATTCCTAATCCTAGTAATCAGTATCCTACCATACATTTTTTCTACCACACTCAGCAAACTTATACACCTAAAATTACTGCATTCAGACACATCTCCCTTACCTTTGTATAGGGGCAATATACAAGCAATCATCCATTCCACTGGCACCATTGACAACATAAAGCATATATTAAACACTCTCACTAACCATTCCAATGCAGTCGCACCCCCTTTCCATTCCAGGTGCTTTACCTGCTTTTGCTTCATACAATGCCCTTTTCACCTCCTCTCTTGTAATCACTCTCTCATCTTCATTTCCCATGACTGGCACTTGAACACCCCCCAATGCCACTATGACTGCCTCTCTATCTTCCTCAAGATTCAGCAACCACTCAAAATATTCTGCCCATCTTTTCCTTGCATCGTTCTCTCTTAACATCTGTCCATTCACATCTTTCACTGTCTCTTCCATCCTCGATCCACCCTTCCTTACTCTCTTCACTTCTTTCCAAAACTTCCTTTTATCTCATATGACCTACTAAAATTCTGTCCCCACTTAACATTTGCCTTCCACATGGTTTCCACATTTTTTTCCCTATATCTTTCATACTTCTCCCTACTGTTACACTGCAACCATTCCTCAAAAGCCCTCTTTTACTCTTCCACCTTCATTTTCACCCCTTCATTCCACCACTCGCTGCCCCTCCTCATGCCACCTCCAATAAACCTCTTTCCACACACATCATTTGCATGTTCCACAAAGCATTCTTTCATCAACCCCCAATCCTCCTTTATCTCCCCAACTTCTCTTTCTTTCACCCTTTCATATGCCACTTTCAAACTTTCCTCCTTCACCATTTCCCTTCTACACCCCCCACTCTATTTCCCCACTCTTTTGCTACTACCACTTTTGCTTGAACCAGAAAATGATCAGATCTCCCAGCAGCCACACCCCTAAATGCATGCACATCTTTCACTCTACCAATCATGCTCTTTACTACCAACACATAATAATCCATCAATGCTCATTCTTTCACTCTTCCATTTGACACTCTCATCCATGTATACTTATTTATAAACTTCTTCTTGAAAAAACTATTACCTATCACCAACTCTTGCTTCACACACATATCTAACAGTCTCTCGCCACTCGCATTCCCACCTGGTAACCCATACTTTCCTACAACACCTTCTACCTCTCCATCACCCACTCTGGTATTCAAGTCACCCAACACAACTACATAGTTCCTTCAACTCAGACCATCCACACACCTAATTAACTCATTCCAGAATTCATCCCGCTCTTCCTCACTTCTCTCACATCCTGGTCCATGTATATATGTATGTATATGTATATATATATATATATATATATATATATGTATATATATATATATATATATATATATATATATATATATATATATATATATATATATATATATATATATATATATATGTATGTATGTATATTTGTATATATGTGCATGTATGTATCTGTATATGTACGTGTTTGTATATG
>JAXCGZ010004392.1:2500-10000 GCA_037179515.1 Halocaridina rubra
GTAGTAATGAACGCATTCTATCTGAATACCACTAAGTTCATATTACGGTTTCCCCAACTTCACTCGTGGTTTCGTTTTCGCATTTAAATCAACTTCCAATCTTATTCGTTACCAACAATGACTAAATAAGCACATTACATATGTAAAAACATGAATAATTTTTACTCCGACCGGGACTTGAACCTAGGACTTATAATTACTAAGCCAAGGCGCTATCAACTACACCACAGAAGGTTAAAAGGAAACAGACCTTATAGCTTATATCTGCTATTGTAGGAATGAACGCATTCTATCTGAATGCCACCATGTTCATATTACAGTTTCCCCAACCTCACTCGTGGTTTCGTTTTCGCATTTAATTCAACTCCCAATCTAATTCGGGACCAACAATAACCAAATAAGCACATTACAGTGGTTATAGCCCTGGACTCTGTGACATCCGTGTTCGAGCCCACCGCGGGGCTTTAGAAAGGACATCCAACTTTAATTTCTCAGTTCCAACCTATGTCCACCCCTATTCGAAAGGGGATTCATAGTGACACAACTCGGCAAAGAAAAACATTAACTCGTTGCGGGCGTGAGAGCAAATACCTTTCATTTCCAAGTTCATATATCTAGGGCAATAGTATTTTTTTTTTCTGATGGACAAAAGATTAGCGTCAGAATAGTATTTAAGTAAGAAGGATGATAGGGGAAATAAAGTGTGAAGGATTAAAGAGTGTTTTATTGAATATTTTACTGATAGTCTGTTACGAAGTATCTTTTCCCATCATTTGGAGGATTTTTTTTTTCTTAAGTTGATAGGAATTTTTGTCTACAAGAAGAGTTGTGTTCAAAATGGATTATTTTGCATCCCAACGAGTGATATGAAAGTGAAAAAAAAATATTAACTGTTCAAGTAACCATTATGCTTTGTTGTAAATACAGCAAAACTAACAAATTCCTTTAAATGATCAACAATAACAGAATAGTGAAAGAAATATTGAAGGTAACAACAATAACAATAACGACGAAAATAACAATAGAACAAAAATATCAACAAAAAGACGAAAATTAAAATAATAACCCAATTGTAATTATTTGACCAAAACACCAATATTATAAGAAAATGCATTAATATTACAATAGTAGCAATAACTACTAGTATTAGTAATAAGAATGACAAATCTAAAGAAGATGATTTAATACTCATAGATAATAAAATAGTGATGAAAATGAAATATATCAATAATACCAGCAGTATTAACAATAATGATAAAATAACAATAAAATCGCGAGTTTTAACAATAAAGACCAAAATTGTAATAACAAAATAACAACAAAAATAACTGCAACACCAATAATCAAAGCTGTTGAATTATTTACAGAAATATTAACATTAGTAACACATTGGTGAATTCAGGCGAAAACTCTTTAGCCATTAGGAATAAGGATAATATTAATGATGAAAAAATCACTTATACAAGCAAATGCAGCAATGTTGTTAGAAAAAGCAACAATAAAACCAATAGTATCAATTATTATGAGCAAAGATTGTATTAATAACTAACTGTAACAATAATGATGAAAATAGTAATAATATCCACATAATTAGCATAAAGAAAAAAATAACAATAATAATGAGCAATGGATTGAATAAGATTCGGTTTTACGTCACGAACTCCCTTTTCTACTAAGGGCTAGGTATATTGATGAAATTATTAGGCGTGTGCATGTTGGCCAGACTTGGGAAAGTCTGTTCACTCCACTACCACGTTGAGGTCATGCACTCCGACTTCAGTGGAGAAAAATATGTATTGTATGTATGTATGTGTATGTATATATGATTGTATGTATATATATATAATATATATATATATATATATATATATATATATATATATATATATATATATATATATATATATATATATATATATATATATATATATATATATATATGCCATCTCCAAAAAGTGAAGAAAAACCCTTGTACACACGCATACACTAATACACAAACATACACACACGCACACGCATATAATTACCGCCTGCAAAAAATTGCAGAAAAACCCTTGCGTGTACACATTCCTACACGCAAATACATACCGCCTGCAAAGAAATGCAGAAAAACCCTTGCGCGCACACATTCCCACACGCAAATACATACCGCCTGCAAAAAAATGCAGAAAAACCCTTGCGTGTACACATTCCCACACGCAAATACATACCGCCTCCAAAAAATGCAGAAAACCCCTAGCGCACACACACACACACACACACACACACACACACACACACACACACACACACACTAGGTAATCACACACAGGCAACACACACACACACACACACACACACACACACACACACACACACTTTTTATACTTAAATTACCATGGTCAAGTTTTTAAGTTAAGATGTGTGTTACCAGAAAGGAGGCAAACTGAGTCACGAAATAGCACTTATATGGAGATATAAAAATTCTGTGTGAAGGTAAATTAGAAGTTTTTCTCTTTTTTTTTTTTTTCCTCTTTCTCGTCTTCTTTCTATATTCTGTGAGAGGGAGAACATAAAAATGAAGCCATCTCTGTCCCAAACCTCTCCCACCCATGGGTCGGGAGAAGGGGTAGTCATCAGAGGACTTAAACAGAGAATCAAGAAGTTAGAGGAAATGGTTACAAGCCTTGATGATAAAATTCGGAATATGGATGGAGAAATGAAAGAGAATGAAACACTCAGAGAACAAATAAGATCTTTGGAGGAAGCAAATAAAGCACAAGGGCAGGAGAGAAAGGAACTAGAAAAAAGAATAAAGAAGCTGGAAGGGGAAAAGAGTCAACTAGAATCTAGAATTTCTAATCAAGAAGATAAAAACAAACAGCTAAATGACAACCTAAAGGAATTAGATGTTAGTTCACTGCTATCTTCTGAGAGAGACGAGATTGCTGCTTGGAATGTTCAGATTAAGGAAAACATTGAACAGTTCAGAAAAGAGTTCCAGGAGCTGAATATGGAAAATGATGCCATGAAAACGTCCTTTGCTGATGCACTAAAGGGGAATGTGGCAGTAAAAGAGGCTGTAAAGGTGGTGGCACTGGAAAACATACAAACAGTTGATTATAAAGAGACAGTAATCGAAAAAATGAAAGACGTTGTGATGGAAAGGGCAAACCCACTCATCAGACAGGCACTTGATAAGGAGAAGACAGTGGTAATCTCAGGCATAAGTGAATCCCAGGAGCCAACATGGCAGGGGAGACTTGAAGAAAATAAAGCTAGGGTTGTAGACCTGATAAGAAAGCTTGGAGTAGTATGTGGTCCTGAGGATATTGTAAACATACACCAACTAGGTAAATATTCGAGGGAAGGAAAGCCGAGACCAACAAAAGTAACCTTTGAGAGAGGGGAGACATGTAGGGAAATATTGTTGAGAAAAAAAAGTCTAAAAGACCTTCAAGAATGCAAAGAAGTGTTCATTAGACGATACAGAACACAGGAAGAGATGGGAAAGATCAAAAACTTGTTGCAAGAGGCAAGAAGGTTAAATGATGAAAGAAATGAGGAAGAGAAGAAAAATTTTCGTTACGGAATACTTCCAGACAAAGGGGAGATAAAGAAGATAATGACAGAAGATCAGGGGATGGGGCCTCATTAAGATTGTTATACACAAATGCTGATGGATTAGCTGGTAAGGCAGTAGAATTAAAAGATAGGATTCACAACAGTAAGGCAGATATAGTAGCAATTACAGAGACTAAGTTGAGTGAGGACATAAACAGTGTCACAGTTTTTCCTAAGGGCTTCAGAATACTAAGGGTCGAAAGATCTGAGAGGACTGGTGGAGGGATAGCACTGCTCATAAGTGAGAGGATTCAAGCTGAAGAGATAAACTTGGCTATAGAAAGTGAGTTCAGGGAATTTCTTGTTGCTCGCATAAATACTGGGTCAGAGAGCATTATAATATCTGTTGTATACAACCCACCAAGGAACCAAAATAGGCTTGAAATTTATGAGGAAAGTCATATAGGTACGATTGAAGTCATAAACTCAGTTGTTAACATGGCGCGGGAGAAAAAATGTAGGATTTTGATTATGGGAGACTTTAATCATAAAGAGATAGATTGGATAAATCTTGACCCACACAGTGGTGAGGACTCCTTTGGGGCAAGATTCCTAGATTGCGTACAAGGGAATTTCCTACACCAACATGTAATGGAACCAACAAGAGCCAGGGGTGGGGATGAGCCATCACTACTTGATCTGGTGTTCACAGATAATGTGTTGGATATTGAAAATATTGAGTATGAACCACCAATTGGAAAGAGTGACCACTGTGTGTTGTTGATGGAGTATATCATTGAAGACATTCTTCCTGAGAGTAGAGGCACTGAGGACATGAGGAGGAACTATCAGAAAGGAGATTACATCAAAATGAATGAGCTTTTTGCAGTTATTGACTGGAGAACCTTATTTTACAACAAATCTGTACAAGAAATGTATGACATCTTTTGTGAGAAATATGGGAAGATAGTAGATTGCTGCATACCTGTCACCAAAGTAGGTGTAATTCATGCCAGAGAGAAATGGTTCGATAATGGGTGTAAAAGAGCTAAGGAGTGGAGAGACAAATGCTGGAAAAGGTATAGGAGGAGAAAAAACATAAATGCCTGGCAAACCTACAAAAGAGCAAGAAATGACTACCTAAGTAAAAGGAGAGAGGCAGAGAAAGATTATCAGAGGGACATCACCAGGAAGGCTAAAGAAAATCCCAAGCTTTTCCACAGCTTTATCAGAGGAAAACTGAAGGTAAAAGAACAGGTTTTAAGGCTAAAGAGAGCGGATGGAAGCATCACTGAGACGGACGAAGAGATCTGCAAAGAATTGAACAAGGAGTTTCAGTCAGTATTTACAGTAGAAAATACCCCACCCCCTCAGATTGCAGTGATAGAAGCTCAAGGGCCGGTATTAGAGAACATCAACCTTACAGCCACAGAGGTATGCAAGGCGCTGATGGATTTAGATGTTCATAAAGCTACAGGTCCTGATGACATATCCCCTCATGTGCTTAAAAAATGCGCAAACACAATATCAGTGGCACTAAGTATCATATTTAAGGAGTCATTGGAGTCGGGGGAGATTCCAAGATGCTGGAAACAAGCAAATGTGATACCTATCTTCAAAAAGGGAAGGAGGGATACGGCTCTGAACTATAGACCAGTTTCCTTGACCAGCATAGTTTGCAAACTTATGGAGAAACTACTAAGGAAACATATCTCTCTTCACTTGGAATCCTTCAACTTTTTGTCAGTGAGGCAACATGGCTTCAGAGAAGGAAGATCAACAGTAACAAACTTATTAGAATTTTATGATGAGGTAAGCCAAATCTTACAGGAAAGAGAGGGTTGGGCAGATTGCATATTCCTAGACTTCCAGAAAGCGTTTGACACTGTTCCACATGGGAGACTTATTAGGAAGCTGCAATCAATGGCTAGAATAGGTGGAAATGTCTTGGAATGGATAAAAACTTACTTAGAAGGAAGGGAACAGAGGGTTAGAGTAAGACACTCAGTGTCTGAATGGAGAAGAGTTAGTAGTGGAGTTCCACAGGGTTCAGTTTTAGGGCCACTTTTGTTCCTTGTATATGTAAATGACCTACCAGAGTCTGTAAATTCATTCATGAATATGTTTGCAGATGATGCAAAGATTGTGAAGAAAGTAAAAAACGAGAACAATGGTAGAGAACTTCAGGAGGATCTAAATAATCTGCATGAGTGGTCAGAAAAGTGGCTAATGAAATTCAATACCTCAAAATGTAAGGTAATGAGAATGGGTACAAGTGCAAGAAGGCCCAAGCTTGACTACTCGGTGGCTGGAGTACAGCTTCAGGAGACAGAAAATGAGAGAGATCTAGGAGTAAACATATTGGCAGATTTGTCTCCAGAAATACATATAAATGGCGTAGTAAGGGCAGCATATGCATTCTTATCAAATGTAAGGGTAGCCTTCAGGCACATGGACAAGGAAATGTTCAGAAATATTTATGTAACCTATGTGAGGCCAAAACTCGAATATGCAGCCCCCTTTTGGAATCCGCACTTGAAAAAGCACATAGCTAAGCTTGAAAAAGTTCAAAGACATGCCACGAAACTGGTGCCAGAAATACGCAATCTCGATTATGATGAGAGGCTGAGGGAATTAGACTTGCCATCACTCGAAGCTAGAAGAGTAAGGGGGGATATGGTGACAGTCTTTAAATTCCTTCATGGTTATGATAGAGTGGATAGGGATCGATATTTCGATATGGCTGGCTCTAGAACTAGAGGTCATAGTTTGAAGCTTCGGAAGAAAACTTGTTTGCAGGATGTAAGGAAATACTTTTTCAGTGTAAGAGTAGTTGATAATTGGAATTCGCTAAGCGAGGAGGTAGTTAATGCTACCTCAATCCATAG
The DNA here is from genome assembly GCA_037179515.1 of Halocaridina rubra. Lineage (NCBI taxonomy): Eukaryota > Metazoa > Arthropoda > Malacostraca > Decapoda > Atyidae > Halocaridina > Halocaridina rubra. The sequence continues at coordinate 8,932 of JAXCGZ010004392.1, forward strand.
TTTTAAGGACAGGTATGATAAGTATCACTAAGTCTAAAAATGGAACCGATGAGGAGACGGGAAGATACGAGCTTTGGGCTCTTTCCCGTAAACACAATTAGGTAATCACAATTAGGTAATCCACACACACACACACACACACACACACACACACACACACACACACACACACACACACACACATGTGCCTTCAGGCACATGGACAAGGAAATGTTCAGAAATATTTATGTAACCTATGTGAGGCCAAAACTCGAATATGCAGCCCCCTTTTGGAATCCGCACTTGAAAAAGCACATAGCTAAGCTTGAAAAAGTTCAAAGACATGCCACGAAACTGGTGCCAGAAATACGCAATCTCGGTTATGATGAGAGGCTGAGGGAATTAGACTTGCCATCACTCGAAGCTAGAAGAGTAAGGGGGGAGATGGTGACAGTCTTTAAATTCCTTCATGGTTATGATAGAGTGGATAGGGATCGATATTTCGATATGGCTGGCTCTAGAACTAGAGGTCATAGTTTGAAGCTTCGTAAGAAAACTTCTTTGCAGGATGTAAGGAAATACTTTTTCAGTGTAAGAGTAGTTGATAATTGGAATTGGCTAAGCGAGGAGGTAGTTAATGCTATCTCAATCCATAGTTTTAAGGACAGGTACGATAAGTATCACTAAGTCTAAAATGGAACCGATGAGGAGACGGGAAGATACGAGCTTTGGGCTCTTTCCCGTAAACACAATTAGGTAATCACAATTAGGTAATCACACACACACACATGGCTTCAGAGAAGGTAGATCAACAGTAGCAAACTTATTAGAATTTTATGATGAGGTAAGCCAAATCTTACAGGAAAGAGAGGGCTGGGCAGACTGCATATTCCTAGACTTCCAGAAAGCGTTTGACACTGTTCCACATGGGAGACTTATTAGGAAGCTGAAATCAATGGCTAGAATAGGTGGAAATGTTTTGGAATGGATAAAAACTTACTTAGAAGGAAGGGAACAGAGGGTTAGAGTAAGACAGTGTCTGAATGGAGAAGAGTTAGTAGTGGAGTTCCACAGGGTTCAGTTTTAGGGC
>JAXCGZ010004392.1:17500-32500 GCA_037179515.1 Halocaridina rubra
CCTGTGGAACTCCACTACTAACTCTTCTCCATTCAGACACTGAGTGTCTTACTCTAACCCTCTGTTCCCTTCCTTCTAAGTAAGTTTTTATCCATTCCAAAACATTTCCACCTATTCTAGCCATTGCTTGCAGCTTCCTAATAAGTCTCCCATGTGGAACAGTGTCAAACGCTTTCTGGAAGTCTAGGAATATGCAATCTGCCCAGCCCTCTCTTTCCTGTAAGATTCCGCTTACCTCATCATAAAATTCTAATAAGTTTGTTAATGTTGATCTACCTTCTCTGAAGCCATGTTGCCTCACTGACAAAAAGTTGAAGGATTCCGAGTGAAGAGAGATATGTTTCCTTAGAAGTTTCTCCATAACTTTGCAAACTATGCTGGTCAAGGAAACTGGTCTATAGTTCAGAGCCGTATCCCTCCTTCCCTTTTTGAAGATAGGCATCACATTTGCTTGTTTCCAGCATCTTGGAATCTCCCCTAACTCCAGTGACTTTTTAAATATGATACTTAGTGCCACTGATATTGAGTTTGCGCATATTCTAAGCACATGATGGGAGATGTCATCAGGACCTGTAGATTTATGAACATCTAAATCCATCAGCGCTTTGCATACCTCTGTGGCTGTAAGGTTGATGCTCCCTAATACCGCCCCTTGAGCTTCTATCTCTGCAATCTGAGGGGGTGGGGTATTTTCTACTGTAAGTACTGACTGAAACTCCTTGTTCAGTTCTTTGCAGATCTCTTCATCCGTCTCAGTGATGCTTCCATCCGCTCTCTTTAGCCTAAAAACCTGTTCTTTTACCTTCAGTTTTCCTCTGATAAAGCTTGAGATTTTCTTTAGCCTTCCTGGTGATGTCCCTATCATAGTCTCTCTCTGCCTCTCTCCTTTTACTTAGGTAGTCATTTCATGCTCTTTCGTAGGTTTGCCAGGCATTTATATTTTTTCTCCTCATATACCTTTTCCAGCATTTTTCTCTCCACTCCTTAGCTCTTTTACACCCACTATCGAACCATTTCTCTCTGGCATGAATTACACCTACTTTGGTGACAGGTATGCAGCAATCTACTATCTTCCCATATTTCTCACAGAAGATGTCATACATTTCTTGTACAGATATGTTGTAAAATAAGGTTCTCCAGTCAATAACTGCAAAAAGCTCATTCATTTTGATGTAATCTCCTTTCGGATAGTTCCTCCTTATGTCCTCAGTGCCTCTGCTCTCAGGCAGAATATCTTCAATGATATACTCCATCAACAACACACAGTGGTCACTCTTTCCAATTGGTGGTTCATACTCAATTTTTTCAATATCCAACCATTATCTGTGAATACTAGATCAAGTAGTGATGGCTCATCCCCACCCCTGGCCCTTGTTGGTTCCATTACATGTTGGTGTAGGAAATTCCCTTGTACGCAATCTAGGAATCTTGCCCCGAATGAGTCCTCACCACTGTGTGGGTCAAGGTTTATCCAATCTATCTCTTTATGATTAAAATCTCCCATAATCAAAATCCTACATTTTTTTTCCCGTGCCTTGTTAACAACTGAGTTTATGACTTCAATAGTACCTATATGACTTTCCTCATAAACTTCAAGCCTATTCTGGTTCCTTGGTGGGTTATATACAACAGTTATTATAATGCTCTCTGACCCAGTCTTTATGCGAGCAACAAGAAATTCTTTGAACTCACTTTCTATAGCCAAGTTTATTTCTTCAACTTGAATCCTTTCACTTATGAGCAATGCTATCCCTCCACCAGTCCTCTCAGATCTTTCAACCCTTAATATTCTGAAGCTCTTAGGAAAAACTGTGACATTGTTTATGTCCTCACTCAACTTAGTCTCTGTAATTGCTACTATATCTGCCTTACTGTTGTGAATCCTATCTTTTAATTCTACTGCCTTACCAGCTAATCCATCAGCATTTGTGTATAGCAATCTTAATGAGGTCCTATCCCCTGATCTTCTGTCATTATCTTCTTTATCTCCCCTTTGTCTGGAAGAACTCTGTAATGAAAATTTTTCTTCTCTTCTTCATTTCTTTCCTCATTTAACCTTCTTGCCTCTTCCAGCAAGTTTTTGATCTTTCCCATCTCTTCCTGTGTTCTGTATCGTCTAATGAACACTTCTTTGAATTCTTGAAGGTCTTTTAGACTTTTTTTCTCAACAATATTTCCCTACATGTTTCCACTCTCTCAAAGGTTGCTTTTGTTGGTCTCGGCTTTCCTTCCCTCGAATATTTACCTAGTTGGTGTATGTTTACAATATCCTCAGGACCACAAACTACTCCAAGCTTTCTTATCAGGTCTACAACCCTAGCTTTATTTTCTTCAAGTCTCCCCTGCCATGTTGGCTCCTGGGATTCGCTTATGCCCGAGATTACCACTGTCTTCTCTTTATCAAGTGTATGTTTGATGAGTGGGTTTGCCCTTTCCATCACAACGTCTTTCATTTTTTTGATTACTCTTTCTTTAGAGTCAACTGTTTGTATGTTTTCCAATGCCACCACCTTTACAGCCTCTTTTACTGCCACATTCCCCTTTAGTGCATCAGCAAAGGAAGTTTTCATGGCATCATTTTCCATATTCAGCTCCTGGAACTCTTTTCTGAACTGTTCAATGTTTTCCTTAATCTGGACATTCCAAGCAGCAATCTCGTCTCTCTCAGAAGAGACCAGTGAACTAACATCTAATTCCTTTAGGCTGTCATTCAGCTGTTTGATTTTATCTTCTTGTTTAGAAATTCTAGTTTCTAGTTCACTCTTTTCCCCTTCCAGCTTCTTTATTCTTTTTTCTAGTTCCTTTCTCTCCTGCCCTTGTGCTTTATTTACTTCCTCCAAAGATCTTATTTCCTATCTGAGTGTTTCATTCTCTTTCATTTCTCTATCCATATTCCGAATTTTATCATCAAGGCTTATAACCATTGCCTCTAAATCCTTGATTTTCTGTTTTAGTCTCCTAATTGCTACCCCTCCTCCCGACCCATGGGTGGGAGAGGTTTGGGACAGAGATGGCCTCATTTTTATGTTCTCCCTCTCACAGAATATAGAAAGAAGAAGAGAAAGAGAAAAAAAGAGAGAAAAACTTTTGTTTAAGCTTCACACAGAATTTTTATATCTCCAGAATTTTTATAACTCTAACATACGTCGATAATAATAATAATAATAATAATAATAATAATAATAATAATAATAATAATAATAATAATAATAATCGTAATAATAAAAATAATAATAAATTCCATAAAAGGATAATGCAGAAGAAAATCTTATTCAAGATGTTTAAAACCGAATGGGCAAGATAATGACAATCCACCACAATGTATAATTTTTTTATGTGTTGCTCACATGTTTAGTAGGATGGCCTTGGCACCAGACACCCGTTGAAATACTACGACTGAAGGTATTATGGATTTAACCAGGACTGGTGCAGACAGCTCCGGGTTGAGTCTTCCTTCAGGATGGTTCTATCCTTATGCCTATATTTACACCGAATATTCTGATGTATTCGTTACACATCTCTTGCGAATTGCACACCTCTCCAACTGCATAGGCCACATAACACTCGCCAAGAAGCCTCGTCCCACAGGTTCTGTGTGGAAATTTGTAGCTCACGAATTGGTCAGTGCAGTGACTGCTTCTTCCCATCTACCTCCAGACTTTGGAACTCTCTTCCTCCTTCTGTCTCCCCTAATTCTTATGATCTATCTTCCTTCAGAAAGCGGATTTATTGTCATCTCAGGGCCTAATCCTCCATATCTCTAGGTCCTCAGTACTTTGACTATTTTATCAATCAGTCCTTTTCCTTTGTGTATCATTACCCCATCTCTGCCTTGTCCATAATCTTTTTCTTTTTCTTCGTCTTAATGTTTTCTCGTGCCCGGGCCTCTATTGATGAGGGCAGTTATTTTGTGCCTGTCCCGGTGTTCGGTGTCACACTCATAAAAAAAAATAATTCAAGATGACGTTTCGAATGTTTTTCGTCTACTTGCATTATCAAATCCAACCTTCCAAATAAATATATAGACATCATAAGTTCCTGGAAACGTGGAAATTATATGGTGGGGTGCTTTTTCACTCGACAAAAACAAATGAAAAACTGACCAAAAACAAAAATCACGCACGCATTCTCATAGACAAATGTGTTCACTTCGCATTTTTTTTATGTTTAGAAGTAGGGCTTCGTGAACACATAATAGGAATTAGTTTTAATACGAAAAGGTCAGTCTCCAAAGCCCTCCCCTCTATTATATAGAAACTCAGTATAAATGAATGTAAGAGCAATTTTGGCACTCAATACTTTAATATAATAATAAAAAAAGAATGAATGAAACATATACACTGATATGCATTATTATGTATACATATTTAGATACATACCTTCCTCTACGTTCTAAGCTGTGAAGATCAAAACGGTAATCCCATGGATGTCAATAGATACTATATATGTTCACTTAAAGCACTTACACACACACACTCAAAAAGGGAAGGAGGGATACGGCTCTGAACTATAGACCAGTTTCCTTGACCAGCATAGTTTGCAAAGTTATGGAGAAACTACTAAGGAAACATATCTCTCTTCACTTGGAATCCTTCAACTTTATGTCAGTGACGCAACATGGCTGCAGAGAAGGTAGATCAACAGTAATAAACTTATTAGAATTTTATGATGAGGTAAGCCGAATATTACAGGAAAGAGAGGACTGGGCAGATTGCATATTCCTAGACTTCCAGAGAGCGTTTGACACTGTTCCACACGTGAGACTTATTAGGAAGCTGCAAGCAATGGCTAGAATAGGTGGAAATGTCTTGGAATGAATAAAAACTTACTTACAAGGAAGGGAACAAAGGGTTAGAGTAAGACACTCAGTGTCTGAATGGAGAAGAGTTAGTAGTGGAGTTTCACAGGGTTCAGTTTTAGGGCCACTTTTGTTCCCTGTATATGTAAATGACCTACCAGAGTCTGTAAATTCATTCATGAATATGTTTGCAGATGATACAAATATTGTGAAGAAAGTAAGAAACGAGAACAATGGTAGAGAACTTCAGGAAGATCTAAATAATCTGCATGAGTGGTCTGAATAGTGGCTAATGAAATTCAATACTTCAAAATGTAAGGTAATGAGATTGGGTACAAGTGCAAGAAGGCCCAAGCTTGACTACTCGGTGGCTGGAGTACAACTTCAAGAGACAGAAAATGAGAGAGATCTAGGAGTAAACATACTGGCAGATTTGTCTCCAGAAATATATATAAATGGTATAGTAAGGGCAGCATATGCATTCTTATCAAATGTAAGGGTAGCCCTCAGGCACATGGACAAGGAAATGTTCAGAAATATTTATGTAACCTATGTGAGGCCAAAACTCGAATATGCAGCCCCCTTTTGGAATCTGCACTTGAAAAAGCACATAGTTAAGCTTGAAAAAGTTCAAAGACATGCCACGAAACTGGTGCCAGAAATACGCAATCTCAGTTATGATAAGAGGCTGAGGGAATTAGACTTGCCATCATTCGAAGCTAGAAGATTGAGGGGGATATGGTGACAGTCTTTAAATTCCTTCATGGTTATAATAGAGTGGATAGGGATCGATATTTCGATATGGCTGGCTCTAGAACTAAAGGTCATAGTTTGAAGCTTGGTAAGAAAACTTCTTTGCAGGATGTAAGGAAATACTTTTTCAGTGTAAGAGTGGTTGATAATTGGAATTGGCTAAGCGAGGAGGTAGTTAATGCTATCTCAATCCATAGTTTTAAGGACAGGTATGATAAGTATCACTAAGTACAAAATGGAACCGATGAGGAGACGGGAAGATACGAGCTTTGGGCTCTTTCCCGTAAACACAATTAGGTATTCACAATTAGGTAATCACACACACACACACACTAGGGACCGATATTTTGATATGGCAGGCTCTAGAACTAGAGGTAATAGTTTGAAGCTTCGTAAGAAAACTTCTTTACAGGATGTAAGGAAATACTTTTTCAGTGTAAGAGTAGTTGATAATTGGAATTCGCTAAGCGAGGAGGTAGTTAATGCTATCTCAATACATAGTTTTAAGGGCAGGTATGATAAGTATCACTAAGTATAAAATGGAACCGATCAGGAGACGGGAAGATACAAGCTTTGGGCTCTTTCCCGTAAACACAATTACGTAAATACAATTAGGTAAATACACTCGGTTGTTAACATTGTACTGGAGAAAAAGTGTAGGATTTTGATTATGGGAAATTTTACTCATAAAGAGATAGATTGGATAGATAATGACCAACACGGTGGTGAGGACTCATTCGGGGCAAGATTCCTAGATTTCATACAAGGGAATTTCCTACACCAACATGTACTAGAACCAACGAGGGCCAGGGGTGGGGATGAGCCATTGCTACTTGATCTAGTATTCACAGATAATGTCTTGGATATTGAAAAAATTGAGTATGCACCACCAATTGGTAAGAGTTACCACTGTGTGTTGTTGATAGAGCATATCAATGAAGATTTTATGCCTGAAAGTAGAGGCACTGAGGACACGAGGAGGAACTATCCGAAAGGAGATTACATCAAAATGAATGAGCTTTATGCAATTATTGACTGGAGGACCTTATTTTACAAAATCTGTACATGAAATGTACGACATCTTTTGTGAGAAATATGAGAAGGTAGTAGATTGCTGCATACCTGTCACCAAAGTAGGTGTAATTCATGCCAGAGAGAAATGGTTCGATAATGATTGTAAAAGAGCTAAGGAGTGGAGAGACAAATGCAGGAAAAGGTATAAGAGGAGAAAAAACAAATGCCTGGCAGATCTATAAAACAGCAAGAAATGATTACCTAAGTAAAAGAGGTGAGGCAGAGAGAGACTATGAAAGGGATATCACCAGGAAGGCTAAAGAAAATCCCAAACTTTGCCACAGCTTTATCAGGAGAAAACCGAAAGCAAAAGAACAGGCTTTTAAGCTTAAGAGTGCGGATGGAAGCGTCACTGAGATGGATGAAGACATCTGCAAAGAATTGAACAAGGAGTTTCAGTCAGTGTTTACAGTAGAAAATACCCCACCCCCTCAGATTGTAGAGGTAGAAGCTCATGGGCCTGTATTAGAGAACATCATCCATTCAGCCACAGAGGTATGCAAAGCGCTGATGGAGTTAGATGTCAATAAAACTACAGGTCCTGATGATATATCCCCTCATGTACTTAAAAAATGCGCAATATTCAATATCAGCGGCACTAATTATCATATTTAAATAATTGCTGGAGTCAGAGGTGATTTCAAGATGCTGGAAAAAAAGCGAACGTGATACCTATCTTCAAAAAGGGAAGAAGGGATACGGTTCTAATCTATAGACCTGTTTCCTTGACCAGCATAGTTTGCAAAGTTATGGAAAAACTACTAAGGAAACATATCTCTCTTTGCTTGGAATCCTTCAACTTTTTGTTGGTGAGACAACATGGCTTCAGAGAAGGTAGACCAACGGTAACAAACTTATTAGAATTCTATGATGAGGTAAACCGAATCTTACAGGAAAGAGAGGGCTGGGCAGATTGCATATCCCTAGACTCCCAGAAAGCATTTGACACTGTCCCACATGGGAGACTTATTAGGAAGCTGCAAGCAATGGCTAGAATAGGTGGAAATATCTTGAAATGGATATAAACATACTTAGAAGGAAGGGAACAGAGGGTCAGAGTAAGACACTCAGTGTCTGAATGGAGAAGAATTAGTAGTGGAGTTCCACAGGGTTCAGTTTTAGGGCCACTTTTGTTCCCTGTATATGTAAATGACCTGCCAGAGTCTGTAAATTAATTCATGAATATGTTTGCAGATGATGCAAAGATTGTGAAGAAAGTAAGAAACGAAAACAATGGTAGAGAACTTCAGAAAGATCTAAATAGACTGCATGAGTGGTCAGAAAAGTGGCTAATGAAATTCAGTTCTTATAAATGTAAGGTAATGAGAATGGGAACAAGTGGAAGAAGGCCCAAGCTTGACTACTAGGTGGTAGGAGTAGAACTTCAAGAGACAGAGAATGAGAGAGATCTAGGAGTAAACATATTGGCCGATTTGTCTACAGACATGCATATAAATGGCATAGTAAGGGCAGCATATGCTTTCTTATCAACTGTAAGGGTAGCCTTCAGGCACATGGGCAAGGAAATGTTCAGAAATATTTATGTAACCTATGTGTGAGGCCAAAGCTTGAATATGCAGCCCCCTTTTGGAATCCGCGCTTGAAAAAGCACGTAGGTTAGCTGGAAAAAGTTCAAAGACGTGCCACGAAACTGGTGCCAGAAATACGCAATTTCAGTTATTATGAGAGGCTGAGGGAATTAGACTTACTATCATTCAAAGCTATATGATTGAGGGGGATATGGTGACAGTTATCAAATTCCTTCATGGTTATGACATAGTGGATAGGGATTGATATTTTGATATGGCTGGCATTAGAAATAGGTTGAAGCTTTGTAAGAAAACTTTTTTGCAATATGTAGGGAAGTACCTTTTTAGTGTAAGAGTAGTTGATAATATGAAGTCTCTGAGAGAGGAGGTAGTTAATGCTAACTCAGTCCATAGTTTTAAGGACAAGAATAATGACAAAAAAATAATAAAAAATATATATATATATATATATATATATATATATATATATATATATATATATATATATATATATATATATATATATATTATATATATATATATATATGCACATAAATATACGCACATATACAAACACATGTACATATACTCATATACTTGTACATACACAAACATATACATATATAATTATAAATACATAAATATATAGATATTTAATTAAAAATGCACACACACACATATATATACAGTGGTGACCCCAAGCCATGAACTTATTCTGTTCTAAAGAAGTGTACTGGGTTGGAATGTCCGTGGGTTGGATTTGATTTTCCATTGAAAAGCATGTAAATCCAATTAATCCCTTCTAGGTTACCACAAATATTCATTTTAAAATTTTTTGAGACATGAAAAACAAGAATAAATACACAGGTTATAAGTAATATACTCTGCAAAAGGAAAATAGCATAAGTAATTAAGGGAAATAAAATTAATACTAGAAATACAGTACTGTATTCACCTTTGTTGATTATTGCTGGCATACATGGTTGGTGGTTGAGGAGGAGGAGGGGGATTAATTTTTGGAAGGAGAGGCCCATGCCATAAAAACGTTAGGGAATTCTTCCTATACAGGCTCTATTTATGGTGTTTTCTCTCTTATTTATCTTTTGGAAGCTGCTTCCTTGCTTACTTGGATAAGGAAACAATCCAGAGAAATTTGTCTTTTTCTTCTTTGGTAAATTTTTGTAAAAATATTCATCGCATTGTCATTTACCATATTCACTACTCTATTACCCACAGTTTTATCTGGGTGATAATTCCAAATAAAAGCCTACACATCATTCCACTTACTAAAACTTTCTTTAAATTCTTCACTGGACATCTTTCCTAAGGGCCGTTCTTTGAACAAGGGCCCGTGCCAACACAAGGTTGGCTTTAATCTCAAACAACAACAACGGACATCTTTACCGTCTCATCCCCTTCCTCAGGTAATTGCTCTTCTTCGAGAATTGTCACCTATTCACGTTGCAACTCAATTAATTCATCCGTAGTAAGTTCTTCTTTGTGGTCCTCCACTAGCTCCACCCCATCCTCCTCATTGACCTCCAAGCCCAAACTTTTGCCCGTGGTCACAATTTCACAACCTGGCCAAAGTTTCCTCCAGGCGGAGTTCAGTGTACAATATGGGACCTCCTTCCATGCTTTTTCAGTGAGGCCAATGCAGTGGAGGATACTAAAGTGCTCTATCCAGAAATCACGAAGGGTCAGTTCTGTGTCACTGGTGACCTGGAAACACCTGGTAAAAAGACCCTTTGAATACAACTTTTTGAAATAAGAAATTACCTGCTGGTCCATGGGCTGGAGGATAGACGTGGTGTTGGGAGGCAGAAATTTTACTTTAATGATGTTGTAATGTATAGCGAGATCTTCTTCCACACCTTGAGGATGGGCAGGAGCATTATCCATTATGAGGAGACACTTAAGGGGAAAAGCATCTTCCTCAAAATATTTCTGCACTGCTGGCGCAAACACTTTAATCAGCCACTCTAGGAATAAAATCCGCGTGACCCAAGCCTTTGGATTTGACCTCCACATTACTGGGGGACTAGCCTTCAATACATTATAGTGTTTAAAAACACGCGGCTATTCAGAGTGGTAAGTTAAAAGAGCCTTGATCTTACAGTCCCTCACTAGTATTTGCGCACGATAAAAGGGTAAGCCTGTCTTTCCTTGGTTTGTGGCCAGGCAGTATTTTTCCTCTTGCATTATATAGGTTCTTTTGGGAATTTTCTTCCAAAAGAAAAACTTGTTGCAGGATATAACCTTCGTCTTCCATATATTTAGCGAATTCCTTTACGTAAGAATCCACTGCTTTTTGGTTGGAACTAGCCGCCTCTCCATGTCTCATGACGCTGTAAATCCCAGTTTGGTGACGAAAGTGTTCAAACCAGCTTCTGCTGGCTTTAAATTCCTCCAATTTAGCACCACTTGAACTTGAAGAGTTCGCTACTAAATCATGGTGGATTTGCAAAGCCTTAGCGCATATTATGGCCTCGCTAATACTATCTCCAACCAGCTGTTTTTCATTTATCCACAACAATAGTAATTTTTCTACCTCTTCTATTACTTGTGACCTTTTCTTCATTAATATATTTGCTCCCTTAGCCATGTCAGCTGCCTTTAAGATCTCTTTATTCTTTAAAGTAGTACAGATAGTCGATTTTGCCATGTTATACTGTGTGGCAAGATTGGACACACGCACCCCATTTTCATGTTTTGAAATTATTTCTTTCTTCATTTCCACTGTTATGCATCTAGGGTATTTGACGTCAATATCACTAGCACTTTTAACTTTCTTAGGAGCCATAATAAAGGCAATATTAAAAGTAACACAATGGAAAATAAGCAAGAACTACGATCAGATCACGAACGAACCACAGAAGCGTGGGTACCAATGCAGAACTGAGAGCGGCCAAGTGAGATACTTGGTGGCTTGGCCAACACACGCTTGTTCGTGGGTTGAAATTTATTCGTGGGTTGGGGTAAAAATTTGTCCAAAATTTTGTTCGTGGGTTTGTTTGTTTGTGGGTACAGGTGTTCGTGGGTTGGGGTCACCACTGTATATATATATATATATATATATATATATATATATATATATATATATATATATATATATATATATATATATATATATATATATATATATATATATATATATATATATATATATATATATATATATATGATTCTATTTCACTAGAAACACGTGAACATTGTGAATTTGTGAATAGTTATGGCTAAGTAAGGAAATTGGAAGAAATTTGGAGATCCTTAGTTCTTAGCACTTCCAAGTGTATTACTTATCTTCAGAGGAATCTGATATGTACAAACGAATGAGGCGATATATATACATAAAGAAAACAGGAGAAAAAGGAAAGTAGCAACCCATCAAAGGAAATCCAGTGCAAGGTCATACCACCACATGTTTTATGCCTTTGAAGGTGTGAAAACCCAGTAAATTAGATAAGGTCATTGCTAAGAGGAAACTAGAACGTATTAAATTGCTAAAAATAATAGTAACAGTTTTATTGATTAATATTGATATCTATGTCATTAGTCACATATCATTGTTATGAGTATATCTGGTATAAAGACCAAAATGTGACTTACACATTAATTGACATGTCTCTTCAACAAGTTTGTAATAAAATGGCTATATCTCCCAGAGTTTTCTCAATTAATCGTCTTAATGAGAAAAAAAAATCTGCTTATGGATAAAGTAACTTAAAATGAATCAACATCTAATATTTGCTTGAGAATATTAAGTCTTTATACTTTGCAATATAATCCTCTTGCAACTTTTTGAAAACCGTATATTTTTTTTTGGGGGGGTAAGGAAATAAATTTTTCTCTGTGCGTAAAAATCATTGCTATGCAGCAAGTGTTTGACGTGTTAAATAGATGAATTAGTGCAACACATCTTTATCAGTATTTCACAACAGATGTAATCTTTCTCTAAACAGTTGCATAGATCACAGGTTAAACCTTTATCTACATCATAATTTTCAGTGTTATCAAAGTGTTGATAAGATCTGAGCGCAACAGTCCCCACAGTTGACACGTAACACTATGTGTAACAGCTCTTTTAGGATTATTATTTCTGCTCCTCGTCTCTGAAAGGTAACTAGGAACATCATTCTAACATTCTATATACGAACTTGTTCTACGTGTCAATTAACAAATCTGCTTATTTCTTATGTTCTTCAGTCTGCGTGTATTCCTGAATGTTTCATTCTGTTTAGTATTCCTCTGCCTATTACCTTTGCTTTGACTGGATATATCATAGTGTGTTTATGGATGCAAATGTTAGTGCTTTACAATTAAATATGATAATATTTTACCTCTTTTGTTTTCTTCCACGACAGAGTTCAAGCAGTCAACAATCACCTAACCATCCAACCATCATGGGTCGTGAATATACGGTAATTATCTTGGTTTCTCTAAGTGATCTTCCGCATTTAGCCCTATTCGGTAGTGCTGGTAGAGTGCAGTTACACTTAACGAATCCTGAATAGGACAAGGCTCAATAATTTCCCATGTTTAACAAGGAAGAGAATTAAACAATTCATGTTTTTAAGAAATTGATAAATGTTACAGGGATGAATGAGAAGGAAGGAGAGCCACTAATACTAATACTACACTGTTTGAAATAAATGTAATGATACAGGCATCTCTCTCAGATGATGCATTTTAGCAATTAGTAAAAATACAGTACTTGATTCAAGTTATCTAATAAGCGATGCTGCTGGAAACGATAAAAATAGGTCTCCTGCCTTCCTTATCATGTCTTCTTCTTATCTCTAAGCAATTTAGTGATCAATAGAGTGAGTGCATCATTGGACCGGGTTATTGTGCTTATTTAGTAATGAGAAAATGTTGTTCCGAATTCCATTTTGGCCGGATGACTTACATTACTTGCAAAACAAAGTCACTGCTGCAAAAAAAAAAAAAAAAAAAAAAATCAACTAAACTGTCATCCTGTTACAGGTGCGCGTCAAAACAGCAATAAGAGATGTTGATATAACAATCAATGAAAGGACGCTTGGATCTCTTCTTCTTGATAAGGTAAAGTACAGCCTCACCTGCATTGACAAAAGTGGCTAGCGACGCAGGTTCGATTCCCCTCGTGTCCAATTTTTTTTTTCCTGGATAACAGTGTATTATTAACATCATGGTCTCATTTAAAATATACACGAACTTAAGAAAATATCAGCGTGCAAATGTAGCAGGTTAGTATTAGAGCGAATGTAAAGTGCACGCATGTACTGGTTGATCTATTATATGCAGATTTTTATCTGCTGTATCAGCGTGATCGATGTGGCTTTTTTGCAGAAATAAGTGGCCAGCGATTCAAGCTTACTTACCTTGATGTTTGATATTATATATATATATATATATATATATATATATATATATATATATATATATATATATATATATATATATATATATATATATTACACAAAATAATGCCTTGGAGAAATTGAAATTAAATATTAAAGGATGAACAAATGCAGTGCAATTAAGAGTTCATAAATGTTTCCAAATAATCTATCCCCTGCTGTAGCCTGGGACCTGTAGAACAGGAGTCCAGAGGTTAGAGCACTGGGCCGCAGAGTTGTTACAAGAATAAAAACTGGAACTTCTACTAAATTTACTCAGATGTTTACAGAGGACACTAGGGATGTAGACTCCTGTTCTACAGGCCCCAGGTCAGATTTCCAGCAGTAGGAGGTAGATTATTTGATAATGTTATATAAAGGGAGATCTTATAAGTTTTGCTAAGTAATAAACGACAGATAATGGCCTCACTGATGCTGTCACTCTCTTTTGGCAGGTAGCGGACTCCCTCCAAATAAAAGGTAAACATTACTTCAGAATACAATACAAAGGGAAAAAAGGGACCAAAAAATACATAAAGGCCGAGAAAAGGGTAAATATTTATGTTCTTTTGTATATATATATATATATATATATATATATATATATATATATATATATATATATATATATATATATATATATATATATATATATATATATATATATATATATATATATATATATATATATATATATATATATATATATATATATATATATATATATATATATATATATATATATATATATATATATATATATATATATATATATCACTTAGTTTGCAATGAAAGAGGAGATAGTTTATATGACTCCTTGAAAGAAAAGCTTGGCCTCTTATAATATTTACGACATACAGGTCGCCATTAAAATTAAGTTCTATTGCTAGGAGCCCGCTTTTTTTTTTCTTTTTTACATGTCTCGCCATAAACATATATTACAAGCTTTTCTAAGTTATAATCGCTAAATTCTCTAAATAAGTATAAGAAGTTCAGTGAGGTTTGCTAAGAGACTAAATCAAAATGAGTTCAAGTATTATAAAATGGCGTTGCCATTAACATTAAGACATACAACTCCTCGAATCAAAATACGAAGGAAAAGTAACGGAGGAAAAAATACACAATTGCAGAAGACTTTTGATATCTCAGGGGCAAAACAACTCACATTTGCTTCTTTTACCAAAGGTTTTGGATCACAAAATAGAAAAACACGAAAATCCCATCACGTTCATTCTGGTTATTACTTCATTCCCATCCATGCCTTCAAAACTACAGGACACCACCACAAAGGTAATTCTCTCTCTCTCTCTCTCTCTCTCTCTCTCTCTCTCTCTCTCTCTCTCTCTCTCTCTCTCTCTCTCTCTCTCTCTCTCTCTCTCCTTGTAATGAAACCAATTTCACTAACTACAAATTTTCATCGTTTCACTCAGTGAAACTGATATATAAACATATTAGCTCCAAAAGC
>JAXCGZ010004392.1:40000-52050 GCA_037179515.1 Halocaridina rubra
CTCCTCGCTTAGCGAATTCCAATTATCAACTACTCTTACACTAAAAAAGTACTTCCTTACATCATGCAAAGAAGCTTTATTACGAAGCTTCAAACTATGACCTCTAGTTCTAGAGCCATCCGTGTCAAAATATCGATCCCTATCCACTCAGTCATAACCATAAAGGACTATAAAGACTGTCACCATATCCCACTCAATCTTCTAGCTTCGAGTGATGGTAAGTCTAATTCCCGCAGCCTCTCATCATAACTGAGTTTGCGTATATCTGGCACCAGTTTAGTGGCATGGCTTTGAACTTTTTCAAGCTTAGCTACGTGCTTTTTCAAGTGTGGATTCCAAAAGGGGGCTGCATATTCAAGTTATGGCCTCACATAGGTTACATAAATATTTCTGAACATTTCCTTGTCCATGTGCCTGAAGGCTACCCTTACATTTGATAAGAATGCATATGCTGCCCTTACTATGCCATTTATATGTATTTCTGGAGACAAATCTGCCAGTATGTTTGCTCCTAGATCTCTCTAATTTTCTGTCTCTTGAAGTTGTACTCCAGCCACCGAGTAGTCAAGCTTGGGCCTTCTTGCACTTGTACCCATTCTCATTACCTTACATTTTGAAGTATTGAATTTCATTAGCCACTTTTCTGACCACTCATGCAGATTATTTAGATCCTCCTGAAGTTCTCTACCATTGTTCTCGTTTTTTACTTTCTTCACAATCTTTGCATCATCTGCAAACATATTCATGAATGAATTTACAGACTCTGGTAGGTCATTTACATATACAAGGAACAAAAGTGGCCCTGAAACTGAACCCTGTGGAACTCCACTACTAACTCTTCTCCATTCAGACACTGAGTGTCTTACTCTAACCCTCTGTTCCCTTCCTTCTAAGTAAGTTTTTATCCATTCCAAAACATTTCCACCTATTCTAGCCATTGATTGCAGCTTCCTAATAAGTCTCCCATGTGGAACAGTGTCAAACGCTTTCTGGAAGTCTAGGAATATGCAATCTGCCCAGCCCTCTCTTTCCTGTAAGATTTGGCTTTCCTCATCATAAAATTCTAATAAGTTTGTTACTGTTGATCTACCTTCTCTGAAGCCATGTTGCCTCACTGACAAAAAGTTGAAGGATTCCAAGTGAAGAGAGATATGTTTCCTTAGTAGTTTCTCCATAAGTTTGCAAACTATGCTGGTCAAGGAAACTGGTCTATAGTTCAGAGCCGTATCCCTCCTTCCCTTTTTGAAGATAGGTATCACATTTGCTTGTTTCCAGCATCTTGGAATCTCCCCCGACTCCAGTGACTCCTTAAATATGATACTTAGTGCCACTGATATGTGTATGTGTAATTATCTAATTGTGCTTACGGGAAAGAGCCCCATGCTCTGAACTTCCCGTTTCCTGATCGGTTCCATTTTGTACTTGCGATACTTATCATACCTGTCCTTAAAACTATGGATTGACTTAGCATTAACTACCTCCTCGCTTAGCGAATTCCAATTATCAACTACTCTTACACTAAAAAAGTACTTCCTTACATCATGCAAAGAAGCTTTATTACGAAGCTTCAAACTATGACCTCTAGTTCTAGAGCCATCCGTGTCAAAATATCGATCCCTATCCACTCAATCATAACCATAAAGGACTTGTACCCATTCTCATTACCTTACATTATGAAGTATTGAATTTCATTAGCCACTTTTCTAACCACTCACTATTTAGATCTTCCTGAAGTTCTCTACCACTGTTCTCGTTTCTTACTTTCTTCACAATCTTTGCATCATCTGCAAACATTCATGAATGAATTTACATATACAAGTAACAAAAGAGGCCCTAAAACTGAACCCTGTGGAACTCCTCTACTAACTCTTCTCCATTCGGACACTGAGTGTCTTACTTTGACCCTCTGCTCCCTTCCATCTAAGTATGTTTTTATCCATTTCAAGACATTTCCATATATTCTTGCAATTGCTTGTAACTTCTTAAGTCTCCCGTGTGGGACAGTGTCAAATGCTTTCTGGAAGTCTAGGAATATGCAATATGCCCAGTCCTCTCTTTCCATTAGGAGTAAGCTTACCTCATCATAAAACAGTAATAAGTTTGTTACTGCTGATCTACCTTCCCTGAAGCTATGTTGTCTCACTGACAAAAAGTTGAAGGATTCCAAGTGAAAAGAGATATGTTTACTAAGTAGTTTCTCCATAACTTTGCAAACTATGCTAGTCAAGGAAACAGGTGTATAGTTTAGAGCCGCATTCCTCCTTCCCTTTTTGAAGATAAGTATCACATTTGCGCATTTCCAGCATCTTGGAATCTCCTCTGACTCCAGCGATTTTTTAAATATGATACTTAGTGCCGCTGATATTGAATTTGCGCATTTTTTAAATACATAAGGGGATATATCATCAGGACCTGTAGCTTTAGACATCTAACTCCATCAGCACTTTGCATACCTCTGTGGCCCATGAGCTTCTATCTCTGCAATCTGAGGGGGTGGGGTATTTTCTACTTCAAACATTAACTGAAACTCATTGTTCAATTCTTTGCAGATCTCTTCACCAGTCTCAGTGATACTTCCATCCGCTCTCATAAGCTTTAAAACCTGTTCTTTTACCTTCAGTTTTCCTCTGATAAAGCTGTGGAAAAGTTTGGGATTTTCTTAAGCCTTTCTGGTGATGTCCCTTTCATAGTCTCTCTCTGCCTCTCTTCTTTTACTTAGGTAATAAAGTCTTGCTCTTTTATAGGTCTGCCAGGCATATATGTCTTTTCTTTTCCTATACCTTTCCCAGCATTTGTCTCTCCACTCCTTAGCTCATTTACACTCATTATCGAACCATTTCTCTCTGGCATGAATTACGCCTAATTTGGTGACAGGTATGCAGCAATCTACTATCTTCTCATATTTATCACAAAAGATGTCATACATTTCTTGTACAGATTTGTTGTAAAATAAGGTTCTCCAATCAATAACTGCAAAAAGCCCATTCATTTTGATGTAATCTCCTTTTGGATAGTTCCTATTCGTGTCCCTTGGCCTCTACACTCAGGCAGTACATCTTCAATGATATGTGTGCGATTACCTAATTGTGATTATCTACTTGTGCTTACGGGAAAGAGCCTAAAGCTCGTATCTTCCCGTCTCCTGATCTGTTCCACTTTGTAATTAGTGATGCTTATCATACCTGTCCTTAAAACTATGGATTGAGATAGCATTAACTACCTCCTCGCTTAGCGAATTCCAATTATCAACTACTCTTACACTAAAAAAAAAAAGTACTACCTTACATCCTGCAAAAGAAGTTTTCTTACGAAGCTTCAAACTATGACCTCTAGTTCTAGAGCCAGCCATATCAAAATATCGATCCCTCTTCACTCTATCATAACTATGAAGGAATTTATGGACTGTCACTATATCCCCCCTCGATCTTCTAGCTTCGAGTGATGGTAAGTCTAATTTCCTCAGCCTCTCATCATAACTGAGATTGCGTAATTCTGGCACCAGTTTCGTGGCATGTCTTTGTGTGCGTGTGTGTGTGTGTAGATAGACTGATAGATAGATGGATTGATAGATAGATACAGATATAAATATATTTGAGTTTTGTGTGGGCCTGTCTTATACTTGTGACTATGGCGTTAGATTTCGTATAATCATAATACTTGCTTCATTATATGTTTAACATATTTTGCGAAAAATATGAAAAGAGATATAGTTTCATTTACCAAAAACGGATTTATAAAATCAGAAGAAAAATTCTTCGAAAAGATAGTTAATATACCAAATACGGATTTATAAGTTCAGAGGAAAATGCTTCGAAAAAATAGTTCATATACCAAAAACGAATTTATAAAAAAAAATCAGAGGAAAAATAGTTCGAAGATAGCTTCATATACCAAAAAAAAAAAAACGGATTTATAAAATCAGAGGAAAAATGGTTCAGCATAGGCATGAATGAACTAAAATTCACAAATACCGGGCTATTAGACGTACAGATGAATATACCATGAGAACCTACGTGTCTTAAGAGATTCGGGGTATACAGAACAGACATGACCAAAGAACTAAGGAAAAGCCCTAAAAACTTCCAGAGCTTTATCAGGGGAAAATAAAAGTAATTCATAAGATAATTTAACAACAGATTAAGTTTCACCGAGAGAGAAAAAGAGACTTTGTGTAAAATGGAACAAGGAATTCTAATTCTTGCAATACATTTTGGAGATAGGTGAACTATATCATAGTGAGAATTAATTCTTGCAATACATTTTGGAGATAGGTGAACTCTATCATAGTGAGAATTAATTCTTGCAATACATTTTGGAGATAGGTGAACTCTATCATAGTGAGAATTTGAGATCTGCCTTCTGTAGGTCATTCTTTCTTTTTCATATACTTCAATGCATCCTACAAGTTGTTCAATATGCATTTAACGTGACTGCAGGTAAAGCAAATACTGTGAAGAAAGAAAAAGGCGTCAAAATCTTCGGAAAAACCTTCACGATCTGGTTAATTAATCAGATAATTGCTAATAAGTTTAAATGCTTCAAAATGCAAAAGTAAAGAGAATGAACGAGGTGCAAGAGAAAACCCACATCGTCTGCAGTAGAGGTACTTAAAGAATCTAATAGTGAAATGAGATCTAGGTATTAATGTATGCACAGCTCCCTCTCCCGATATAGACGTAAATGGTAAAACAAACCTTTCTTGGAAAATTTTATTGTGACCTTTGACAAATGGCCAATATATGTACTCTAATCCACGGACTGGGGAAGTCACATTCATTCGTTCAATGTAGTTATCCATCTGAGGGGTAGACGGGCAATGGTGAGCCCGTAGGTGAGTGATCTGGGACCTGAGGTCATGTCTTATCTGCAAAAAAAGAAGAAAAGCTTCATGATTTTCTTAAAAGGGTTAATAGTCCCTGATAAGCCCACAATTCATTTGTTTGTTTGTTGTACATTTCCACCAGGGGGTGGATGGGACATGGTGGGCCCATAAGTGAGTTGATTGGGAGCTAAGGTCATGTTTTATCTGCAAAATATAAGAAAAACTTCAAGATGTTCTTAACAGGGTGAGTAGTCTCCTTTATTATGTGTTAGTTGGACGCCTTTAATATTTAAGGGCTGAGGAATATTTGGATAGGCATACGGTGAAGAAGGGAGAGTTAATGGTGCCATGTGCAAAGACCATACACAATATTGGTAATAAATAACGACCCCATTGACTGGATAACTATGCACCTTTACCTGGGGGCATATATTGACAGCCCACTATCCTTTGGACCTGAGATGCAATACCTGCATGACAAGTGCAAAATGCGCCAGTCCGTACTGTGGTATCTGTCGAGCATCTACGATGGCCCAACCTTCAATCTCCTTAAAAGTTTCTACATGCAAGCTATACGGAGCCTCGGGGAGCATGCTTGCCCAACCCTCTTGCTCCTAGAAGACCGACATTGGGTCAAGATCGAGGTAATCCAAAATAATGCTATGCAGACCATGCTAGGAGCCCCCATGTGGATCTAAATAGGAAACTTAAAGCTGGAATCCAATCTTCCGCCACTAAAGCATAGATCTTTATATTAAGAATGACCCTCACAATGGCCAAAATCACCACGGCAGAACTTCCCTTCCTCGCCGGCACTAACATCAAACTAGCCCTCGGCCAACACCCAGACCTCCCCATAAGGACCTGGCAGCCAAGGTCTATACTGAGCTGAAGGCCTTAGGAGTCAAGGAGGACATCCTATCCAAGAACCTGGACACTCCACACCTTGACTACCGATGTCCTCCTCCATGGGACGACCAGCCACTCGACATAAGGATCGAGCTTCCTGACAACCTCAAGAGCTCAGCCAACATACTTGTCCTCAAAAACATATATAAGGACAAAATCCAAAGCTGGAGGAAGCACAACTCCCACATCATCTACACAGATGGCCAAGTTAATAAAGAAGCTGGAGCCTCAGCTGCCACCTTCATTGCTGAGGAACATGTAGATTCCTGGAGACTGTCAAACTCCTGCTCCTCGCTCCAAACTGACCTGGTTGCCATTGCCAATGCCCTTACTTCTTCATTCAACAAGAAACTGAACATGCCCTCATTCTCACTGATCTCCAAAGGTACCTTACAGGCCATTAAGAAGAAGACGCAGCCCAGAGACAATGTGAAAATCATCACTGACATCCTTCACCTCTACCACAGGGCTATCAGCACGGCAAAGCTGTCACTCTTCCCTGGATACCCAGCTATGTCGGCATCAAAGGAAGTAAAGAAGCCGATCCAGGAACCAAGCTAGCCTTTTTCTCACGAAAGACAATCAAGCGAGTTATTATAATAAACAAAAACACTTATTTATGTTTACACTTAACACCCCATCTTAAACAAAAATTCTTTAAACAAATCAAACTTATTCAGTTTTATCAGAGACATCGGTTTTGTAAATAAATCAGCAACACCTTTATCAACTGGAATACATTGCAGACCAATTTACCCATTTTTAACTTCAGACCTCATAAAATGGTATTTCACGTCAATATGTTTTGTATGTTGATTTGATGATGAATGGGATTCTTTGCTAAATTAATTGACCTTGATTATCTACAAATATATTTACTGGTTTGTTAACTGTACATGTCATATCAGCAAGCAACTGACTGAGAAATTTAGCCTCCTGAATTGCAGCAGACATTGCTACATATTTTGTCTCACATGATGAAAGTGCTACAATGTTCTGCTTTTCAATTTTGTAGGAAATAAGGGGGCCACTTTCTTTCAAATGAAAATCATATCCAGAGATACTTACTTTATCCTCTGACCCAGTCCAGTCTGAATCATTGTATCCGGCTAAATTGAAATCATGGTCAGATTTATTAAGTTTTAAGCTGTAATGGTTTGTTTCCTTCAAATACCTAAGAACATTTTTAGCAAAATCTTAGCAATATCTAGTTTGGTGCAAGACAAAATAAATCAATGAACCAACTAACTCATAGAAGCCTTGAGTCATCTAATGTAGTCGAGTCTTCAACACTCAAGTTTACAATACTCTGGTCACATGGCATAGACTTAGGTTTACAGTCAGGCATGCTAAATCTGTCAAGGATCCTTTCAATGAATCTTGTTTGACTCATCTCAATACACCCATCAATGAATTTGAAATCAATACCTAAATAAGATAAATTTCCCAGATATTTCATCTTAAATTTATCACATAGAGAACCTTTTACACCATTAATTAAATTCATGCCATCACACCCAATAAGAACATCATCAACAAATATAATTTTAACTATCAGAGAGTAATTTTGAGTACACACATGGATCAGCTAATGACTGTTTGAAATCATGGCCTAGCAAAAATGTGTGGAACACAGAATTCCAATTTCTACCGCTTTGTTTTAATCCATATAGATTTTTATTAAGATTTTAAATTACCCTGTGTCCATCAGCAGACCTTACTTGAAAACCGTCTGGTACATCTAAATATAACTCTTCATCTTAACTAGCATTAAGCTATGCACTCTAAACATTTGTTGAATTAGTAAATCTTTCTGAACAGCCAATTGTAATAACATTGTGATAGATATTATTTTGGCTGTTGCAGAAAATGTCTCATAATAATGTAAACCTTCTTTCTGAGAAAACCTCGAGCTACAAATCTTGCTTTACACCTTTACTCACTGTTTGGTGTCTCACCTTTACTGAATACACCCATTTACTACCAATAGTGGTTTTTCCTTTGAGTAGATTAGTTACAGTGTATGCATTATATTTTTTAAGAGCTTGTATTTCATCATTCTTAGCTTCCTTCCACTGCTCTGATTCTGTAGAAGATATAACCTCTTGGCAATTATTAGGTACACTAAGTACTTTGTAACAAAAATATATGACACACTTAGCTATCTTAAACAATCTTCATCTTTTCCATTTACACAATCAGACAAGTATTTAGGCCTGTTGCAAGCTCTCTCTCTTTTTTTTTTTTTTTTACTTCTTTTGATGGTGGCTCAACTTTAGTTAGCTCATCTGTCTTATTCAAAGTTTCATAATGCTGCAATGGTACAGGTTGATCAACACCATGTGATACAAAGCTTACACACCTATCTTTTTTTACAACATTATTATCAGGATAGTACATAAAATATGCTGGGCTACATGAATCATATCCTACAAATATTCCCTCTTTACATCGAGAATCCAGTTTTTTCTTTTCCTGCACATATGCAAAACATTTTGTACCAAAAACCTGCATGTTACTAATATTAGGTTTATATGCTGTAAATGACTCATAAGCTGTTACTTTAGTCCTATTATTAAAACACCTGTTATATATATATATATATATATATATATATATATATATATATATATATATATATATATATATATATATATATATATATATATATATATATATATATATATATATATATATATATATATATATATATATATATATATATATATATATATATATATATATATATATATATATATATATATATATATATATATATATATATATATATATATATATATATATATATATATATATATATATATATATATATATATATATATATATATATATATATATATATATATATATATATATATATATATATATATATATATATATATATATATATATATATATATATATATATATATATATATATATATATATATATATATATATATATATATATATATATATATATATATATATATATATATATATATATATATATATATATATATATATATATATATATATATATATATATATATATATATATATATATATATATATATATATATATATATATATATATATATATATATATATATATATATATATATATATATATATATATATATATATATATATATATATATATATATATATATATATATATATATATATATATATATATATATATATATATATATATATATATATATATATATATATATATATA
The DNA here is from genome assembly GCA_037179515.1 of Halocaridina rubra. Lineage (NCBI taxonomy): Eukaryota > Metazoa > Arthropoda > Malacostraca > Decapoda > Atyidae > Halocaridina > Halocaridina rubra. The sequence goes on from JAXCGZ010004392.1 coordinate 48,976, forward strand.
TATATATATATATATATATATATATATATATATATATATATATATATATATATATATATATATATATATATATATATATATATATATATATATATATATATATATATATATATATATATATATATATATATATATATATATATATATATATATATATATATATATATATATATATATATATATATATATATATATATATATATTATATATATATATATATATATATATATATATATATATATATATATATATATATATATATATATATATATATATATATATATATATATATATATATATATATATATATATATATATATATTTATATATATATTATATATATATATATATATATATATATATATATATATATATATATATATATATATATATATATATATATATATATATATATATATATATATATATATATATATATATATATATATATATATATATATATATATATATATATATATATATATATATATATATATATATATATATATATATATATATATATATATATATATATATATATATATATATATATATATATATATATATATATATATATATATATATATATATATATATATATATATATATATATATATATATATATATATATATATATATATATATATATATATATATATATATATATATATATATATATATATATATATATATATATATATATATATATATATATATATATATATATATATATATATATATATATATATATATATATATATATATATATATATATATATATATATATATATATATATATATATATATATATATATATATATATATATATATATATATATATATATATATATATATATATATATATATATATATATATATATATATATATATATATATATATATATATATATATATATATATTATATATTTTTTTCCGGTTTTACGTCACGGACTCCCTTATCAACCAAGGGCTAGGACGGTTGCCTTCTTGCGAAGGACTTGTTTTGGCAGATGTAATCCTTACGCTGAGTGCATGCCTTTGCTAACCTCAGACCGTGACGGGGCGCGAACCCTCGACATTACGCCTCAGAGTCGGAGACGCTACCGACTGAGCCGCGGCGACTATATATATATATATATATATATATATATATATATATATATATATATATATATATATATATATATATATATATATATATATATATATATATATATATATATATATATATATATATATATATATATATATATATATATATATATATATATATATATATATATATATATATATATATATATATATATATATATATATATATATATATATATATATATATATATATATATATATATATATATATATATATATATATATATATATATATATATATATATATATATATATATATATATATATATATATATATATATATATATATATATATATATATATATATATATATATATATATATATATATATATATATATATATATATATATATATATATATATATATATATATATATATATATATATATATATATATATATATATATATATATATATATATATATATATATATATATATATATATATATATATATATATATATATATATATATATATATATATATATATATATATATATATATATATATATATATATATATATATATATATATATATATATATATATATATATATATATATATATATATATATATATATATATATATATATATATATATATATATATATATATATATATATATATATATATATATATATATATATATATATATATATATATATATATATATATATATATATATATATATATATATATATATATATATATATATATATATATATATATATATATATATATATATATATATATATATATATATATATATATATATATATATATATATATATATATATATATATATATATATATATATATATATATATATATATATATATATATATATATATATATATATTATATATATATATATATATATATATATATATATATATATATATATATATATATATATATATATATATATATATATATATATATATATATATATATATATATATATATATATATATATATATATATATATATATATATATATATATATATATATATATTATATATATATATATATATATATATATATATATATATATATATATATATATATATATATATATATATATATATATATATATATATATATATATATATATATATATATATATATATATATATATATATATATATATATATATATATATATATATATATATATATATATATATATATATATATATATATATATATATATATATATATATATATATATATATATATATATATATATATATATATATATATATATATATATATATATATATATATATATATATATATATATATATATATATATATATATATATATATATATATATATATATATATATATATATATATATATATATATATATATATATATATATATATATATATATATATATATATATATATATATATATATATATATATATATATATATATATATATATATATATATATATATATATATATATATATATATATATATATATATATATATATATATATATATATATATATATACATATATATATATATATATATATATATATATATATATATATATATATATATATATATATATATATATATATATATATATATATATATATATATATATATATATATATATATATATATATATATATATATATATATATATATATATATATATATATATATATATATATATATATATATATATATATATATATATATATATATATATATATATTATATATATATATATATATATATATATATATATATATATATATATATATATATATATATATATATATATATATATATATATATATATATATATATATATATATATATATATATATATATATATATATATATATATATATATATATATATATATATATATATATATATATATATATGTCGCATGACTGAA
>JAXCGZ010004393.1:0-22500 GCA_037179515.1 Halocaridina rubra
GACAACAATATTATTATCATGCTAAAGAGTCAAAGGAAAATTTGGGCACCTATTTTCTAACTGCATTACTGTTTTACATATTATTATTATATCGACTTTTTCAGTGACAAAATATCAACATTCTCTGCATCACTTAAGTAATTATGTTTATCATAGATAACAATAAGATAGGGGACCGCAAATACACAGTGAGTACAGCACTCGACTCTGGAAGTATAAGACCCGCAATCGAACCCATAAGGGAGCGGTATAAGGGGCATCTAGCCTTAATGCCCCAGCTCCAACCTGTCTGTATCCGCCCCCAAAATGGCGATTAAGTGATAAAAAAAAAGGTAGGAATATATATATATATATATATATATATATATATATATATATATATATATATATATATATATATATATATATATATATAATATTTTTCCTCATTATGGTGTATCACTGTATTAGCTTCTTTTACAATAAAAACTCATCTTTTAATATATTTTCAATCTTGTCTCAACCTCCATTAGCATGGCCAAATGAGTTCAGGGTCCCCTAACCCAACACCTGACAAAAATGACTAAAATGAAGTTTTTATTTTTTTTAAGACAGCTATATTCGTCTTTCACATCCTAAAGGAGCAGAAAATGAGACAAAGCAAATAGGAAATATAAATGAGTAATTTTCCTCGAAACTCGACGCTGAACCCACTCCAATCAACTCCATTTCCAGGATAGGAGTCCATGACATAAAATGTCAAAAAACATAAATTATATTATTATCTCTGCAAAACGAATAAAATACTCAGCGTTGTTTATTTAACTCCTCTGAATATCTCACAAGTGTAATTTATAAAACGTGATATTTTATTCACCGGAAGACACAAAATATTCGCTTCAAGTCTTTTAACTCCAAACCTTGACTAAGCTATGAAGAGAACTCTTAGATTTGTTTTTCTAAACAGCTGTCGAAATGATGCCTGACACCTTCGGAAATGATGTCGTACACAAGCAAAAACGTAATTTTACACAAAAAATATTATCCATACACATAAGTTTATCCAAAAGTTCGTTTTTCAGAATATGAGGCTTTGTTTTCGAAGGTAAGTGAACCTTATACTTGTAGATTTAACAAAATTCAAATTTTACTACGTACGTCTGGCAGCTTCAAAATCACGTGCATTAATGAGAGACAATAGTTGAATTTTAATAAGAAAATGGTGAATCTTGTGAAAGAGAGACATAATTTATTGTTCATGACAGCTTCACTGATTACTGCATTACTCAAATATACCATTGGCTTGTTTTATTAACAAATAAAAGCATGGTTTAAAATATATATAAGAAGCAAGACTCAACTGGACACCTAAATTGGTAAATCGTTTCCTGCCTACTGGTTTAAACCAAATGCGTTCTGTACACTTACTGGGACTTACCAATATCACCCAAATAACTTTCACGAAGATGGCGAGTGTATTTCTTAATTCTAAAAATTAAGGCTATACTCTGAATAAAAAAGTGTTTATTAACTCGCTGCAAGGAACAGATACCGGTTTCGCTTATTTATAATTCTATTCTCTCCTATGAGTGACACCGGAACGGTCAATGAAAATAGCCTTCATCGTGCCCGGGCACCCCCAAAAAAAATTATAAGAAAAATATGAAAGATAAGGAAGAAAATTCTTCACCCATATTCATTATGTGTCGTAAGAGCCGACTAACAGGGTAAGGAGAGCGGGAAGCCCGGAAACTGCCGTCACTTGATATTTCTATCTACAAAACAATTATTAGATAGATGAAGCAAGGATTGGCATGGAATATGGCACGCTTTCTTCGCCTCTTTTGCTAAAGTTGTGGCCACCCTTCTGAAGTCAGTAGGATATGACATCTCTATTAGAATGTATTATTTTTATTAGTAGTAGTAGTAGTGGTAGTAGTAGTAGTAGTAGTACCACCTGAGGGAGGGGGATAAGAATACTTCCTCCGTGTTCCCCTGCGTGTCGCAAAAGTTGATTAAATGGGGCGGAGTGAGGGGACTGGGAATCCCCTCCTCTGTATTTGCTTCCCACAAAAAAATCAGAGTATTTTCTCTGACTCAGCCACCCCCTTTATAAGGGGGAATATGGCTTTGGTATATGCATGGATTATTATTATTATTATTAGAAGTAGTAGTAGTAGTAGTAGTATATTATTTTTAGTAGTAGTAGTAGCAGTACTCGCTCAAAATTCATAAACTCAAATGGAAAATAAAAACTAACAGTAATAGATAATATGGTAATATTCATAATATAAAATAATCTACTTGGGATCTTATTTCGTTTGAATCACAGGTTTTATTTTATTTGGGTCAATTTTTGAGCTTAAAAAAATTATTTCGTATTTCAGTTATGAACAGTGACCGGGTTTTTCTCTCATTTTTTTCTAGATTTTCAATTAAATACAAGACTGTAGGCCTATTCGTTCAAGAAAACCCAATTACACTTATATCATTACTTGTGATTTTCCATATATCTTTTTAAAATCTATTTATTCATTCGTCTTTATTTATTCATTCGTCATATAAAGCCGTTATATTTACAACAGATACCAGTTTCTGGGACCAAGACTTGGGCCTGATTTCTTAAACAGTGTAAACCTAGGATACCATATTGTTAGTTAGCAAGAGACACACAAATGGATTTCATAAACGCATCTGACGCAGTTCTGTGTATGGCTAGAATCCCGTACGGGATCCTAGCCAGACAGAACCGCGTCAGATGCGTTCATGAAATCCATTTGTGTGTCTAGCTAACTAACAATATGGTATCCTAGGTTTACACTGTTTAAGAAATCGGGCTTATCTCGTATACTGAGTGACGATAGGAAAGGTAAAAACTTAAGGCAAATTCTCATTTCCTTCAAAGAAATTATATCATATATTAAAATTAATTAATAGAAGCTCTTTATCACAACACTGGATGCAATCCGCCATGCTTCAAAGCCATGAGTATCCTATTGAATAAGTTCCTATATTCTCAGGAAGAAGTAAAACTACCCAATTTCATGGAGCCATGAAAGGTAATTATGCGTTCTCCGGACCATAACCCTAAAAATCTAGCAATATCCACACACAGCACAATGCAGGAATCTGAAAACTTATCCAAGGTCATTATAGATGCTGGACCAGGGTTAGTTTGGGCAGCGATGATACGGCTTCTCTCGTCTCATTGAAAGGTCAAGTGGACATAATGTGGGTATTGCATGAAGGCACTGAATGTGCCAGTCATATAAGGAATATTAAAAAGGCTTAAAACAATTTAACATTATAAGGCATCGTAACTCTTGCTGATTGCATACTGTAATTGTCCGTTGACTTGTCAAACAATTACAACACAGTGCCACTTTTTTATATTAAGAGTGCCATACCTCATCTTGCCGGAAATCAACCGAGAGATAAGGAAAAGATGGGTAAGGAGAGTACGAAGAAATCTTATTCTGTCTGCCCTCTTGTTACAGTTTTGGCCACCCATTTTGCTTCAGCAAGATATGGTGTAATTTTTTTATAATTTTACTAATATAGAAATTTCTTCACTTATGATAGTGTTTGTGGTAAAACGGTAGCATCCGCGACTTTGAGGCGTCAGGACGAGGGTTCGCGCCCCGCCACGGTCTGAGGTTAGCAAGGGCATGCACACAGGGTGACGATTACATCTGCCAAAACAAGTCCTTCTCAAGAAAGTAACCGTCCTAGCCCTTAGTAGAAAAGGGAGTAAATGAGGTAAAACCGAATCTTTCAAGTGTCTGTATACAGAAATGTATTTATCTAATTGTATCTATTAGTAGTAGTAGTAGTAGTAGTAGTAGTAGTAGTAGTAGTAGTAGTAGACATATATAACTCTTTCAACTATATATTGCGTGCAAGCGTGAGTTCAACATTCTCAGCTTCAAGTACTTGAAAGACTGAACCGAACTAATTTGCGAATTTAGGCCATGTACGATTATCATAGATGGTTGATGTGAGGAAGCCCAGCAGTGAAAGTGTACCAGCATTTCACTGCCCTCCGAGGCAGACTCAAGCATTTTTGCATTTTGAAATAATACAAATAATTGTCAGTAATATTTATCGTTTAAATATTAGCAATATCTCTCAGATAAAAGTAGTGAGTTATTGAAATATTTCCTTGTTTTTCTTATTGAATGTGACACACACAAGCACACACACACGGATATATATATATATATATATATATATATATATATATATATATATATATATATATATATATATATATATATATATATATATATATATATATATATATATATATATATGAAGATGGATGGATAATAAATATATATATATATATATATATATATATATATATATATATATATATATATATATATATATATATATATATATATATATATATATATATATATATATATATATATATATATATATATATATATATATATATATATATATATATATATATATATATATATATATAGATAGATAGATAGATAGATAGATAGATAGATAGATAGATAGATAGAGAGAGAGAGAGAGAGAGAGAGAGAGAGAGAGAGAGAGAGAGAAACAAATTTCATAAAGCTTCCTCCACTTTATTATTATTATTATTATTATTATTATTATTATTATTATTATCATTATTATTTGTTCAGTCTTTATTCATTGTTATTACTTGTTCTTACAAGAACGACAACGCTATACGCGTTCATTTACTTATTTTAATAAAAATTTGTATAGAGTAGTAGCCGTAGCTCAATCGGTAGCGTCCGCGACCCTGAGGAGTCAGGTCGAGGGTTCGCGCCCCGTCACGGTCTGAGGTTAGCAAGGGCATGCACTCAGGGTAACGATTACATCTGCCGAAACAAGTCCTTCGCAAGAAGGCAAACGTCCTAGCCCTTGGTCGATAAGGGAGTCTTGACGTAAAACCGGAACAATAAAAATTTACATAGTGGTCTGTTTTATTTAATTATTTATTTATTTATTTATTTATTTTAGAATGAGGTGGGAAGGGGCCCAAGACGGAAAAAAAATGATAATTTTATGACCATAACTTCCGCATTGGAACGAGTTGAGAACAACTTTTCACTTATCGACGCAATCGTGTTGAGTCGATGTTTGATATGATATTATATATATATATATATATATATATATATATATATATATATATATATATATATATATATATATATATATATATATATATATATATATATATATATATATATATATATATATAGTAGGTTTTCAATGGAGGTTCGAAAAAAGACAGTTAACAAAATAGAAGAAAACTTGGCTAGGCCAAGGTTCGTATAGTGCTTCAAGAAATATTATCCGCAGAACTGTACAAAAATACCTATCGATTCCAAGATAACGGTTATACAAATTATTAATAACTCACATTAATTTACACAGAATTAGGAATATTTAGATGTAAGAATATCGTAAAAGTAGTATGAAGAACATCGTAAAAAGAAAATTATCAGCATATGATAACATGCGCTTGGGTTCAAATGTTGGAATTTCGTAAGTGGGAGTCCGTGGGGAGGTAGAGTTTCGAACCAAGGTCGTCTGCTATAACGTGAGAATTGGCAGAACGAGGAAGCTATCTAGTAATAATTAGGGGCTTCATATTATATGGGAGAGAGAAAAAAAAACCGGGAAGGGAAAGCTAACGGTTTAATGCTATGCAACATAGCGTTTTGTACCGGGAAATATATAACTGTTCAGCCCCGGTTATGAGCAGAACAAATATTTCTATAGGACGTGTATGAAACATGATAGCTTTAGTGTCTCTCTCTCTCTCTCAGATACAAATGCACAATATCACAATGTAATACAATAAACTTTAAGTAACTTAATCAATATGACAATGAGAAACCATGATGGTAGAAACCCACTTCTAATGTTTCGCTTCTTCAGGAGTGCCTCAGGGTATTCAGTAGGATCAATATACCTATCCCCTTTGGTTACTGTCCTGGCAAGATTGAAGCAAAAATGGATATTTGACATGTATGTATGAAGGTAGGTATGTATGTAGGTAGGTAGGCATGTATGTATGTATATATGTATGTACGGATTGCATATCATGTGCATTATCCTAGACGCTCATATAATATCTATATAAGGCCATTTTCACATATGTATATGATTTTTCTATTATTTAACATTCGAAACTATATTTAGTTTAATATGAATAAAATAAATTATATATATTATCGCACTGTACTCGCTGTTTGCATTGCTTGTTTGTTATTCAAGGCCACTCAAAACCGGCCAGGGTTGACTCTGAGATATGGGCGTACTAAATATGGCCTGGCTTACAAGTTCTTATTTAACAAATGCATATATTTTTTTAATTTTTAATACCAGTACCATCTCCCAGGCACAGCCAGACATTTAGTGAGGACTCAACATTAGCGTGATAAAGGTATGGGCTATACATCAGTATCAATTATAATTGTCTTTTTCTTACGGTTTAAGATTCTCTTATTTCTGCCTTGTTCTTAAGCTGCTGCTTTTTCTTCTCGATGTTTTCTTAGTATCTAGGCCCGATGAGGGCTATTTTCTTTGCCCGTCCTGGTATCACACTCATAAAAATCAGTAAAAAAAAAAAGCTTTTACGCAATTCTCTTCCTTTACAAGCTACAAAAACTCGATTGTTACTACGGATGTGAACCAGCCCTCCCATCGAAGCTTCCATAACCCGCCCCACCGCCAAGAGACATCGCCATGCCCCCCATCTCCGCCTCTGGCGATACTTAAGGTTATTTTCTTGTTTTTATATCCACGAAAACCAGTCCTTGGGATACGAGCATGCCCTTGACAGCCAAATTAGGCTGCCACGGTACTCAGCTTTGACGGGAGTCCTCAAGAACCAACTACACTACGAAAGCAGATAAATATTCCTATTGAATTCGTTGCCCCTTTTCGCTCTTTTATGGCTTCTACATTTGAAAATATAGATATTCAGACCATTACAGGCCAAGAAATCTATGATCTCTTAATAGAACGGATATATTTATTCCATAGAACTTACATACACAAGCCTAAACACAAGGCAATCAAGAAGAAAAACAATTGGACAGAAGATAACAAGCTAAACACATTTAAAAAACAGGTAGACAGTGCAGTTGATATGTATAAAAGGGACAACAATGCAACCACTCTTGAAAATCTGCTACTTACTCTACGAGAGTACCGTGAGCTTAAAAGTGATGTCCGAACTAAGCACTTTCAAAACTTCCTACAGTCTATCAATGCTCATACGAGTAGTTCTAAAATCTGGCAGTCAATTAATGCTCTGGTTGGCAAAAACATCAGTGTGTCACAAACAAATGATTCCCAAACTCTTGCTGAAGAACTTCTCTTACAATACTCTAAGACATCTTCCTTTGAAAACCTTCCTTGCGATATTCAACAACGATTAAGAAATCTTGACTTTGAAAGAATGATGAACATAGAATTATCCTGTGCAAGAACAATGGAAGAGGACAGATTCATTGACTACATAACCAAAAATGAGTTGGACTTTGCTCTCTCCCATGGGAAGAGCACCTCTCCGGGTGAGGATGGCATTACGTACCAAGTAATCCGAGATCTTAATGATGATATTTGTAATGGTATTAATCCAATTCAGTTTTTATTCAGCACTATTTATAATGAGGGCACACTTCCAGAACAATGGAAAAAAAGCATTATTATTCCAATTCCAAAAAAAGAAAGTACAAAATTAAGACCTATCTCTCTGACATCCTGCTTCTGCAAAGTCTTTGAGAGAGTCATTCTTAACAGACTTGATTTCACACTCGAGGGAAAATTATCACATAATTTGTATGGATTTATGAAAGGAAAAAGTACCAAAGACTGTTTTGTAGAATTTATGAATGTTGAGCACTGCTCTGAAGTCACTGTTTTTCTAGATTTGCAAAATGCCTTTGATATTGCAAATAGAACCGTTATTTTGGATCATTTAGCAACTTTAGGGGTCAAAGGTAAACTACTGCAACTAATTAGATGCTACCTAAGTAGTCGAACCTCTAAAGTGTACTATAAAGGATATCTTACTTCCAGCGAAAAGGAATTTACACTGGGAACTCCTCAGGGAGGAGTTCTGTCTCCCCTTCTCTTTAACATCTTAATGGATAAGCTTCTCAAGTCTCTCAGACTACCAAATGATGAATGCACCATCATATGTTATGCAGACGACATATGTATAAGGGCACCTTCTGCCAATGATATGCAAATAATACTTAATGACTTTTCTCAAGTATCAAAAGACATTGGTCTTGTCATTTCAACTCCAAAAACAAAGTACTTTTCCAGCATCTCGCAAGAGCCTCACCTTGTATTAAGCAATCAAATGGTTAAGGTGTGCGAAAATCACAAATATTTGGGAATACCAGTTCCTTCTCCCCCTCACACAGAGTATGTCAAAGATTTGTGTGAAAGACTGCAACAGAGACTCAGACCGTTAAAGCTTCTTGCCAATAGGGTATCTGGTGTTGGAATTAACATATGCCGAACTTTCTATCTCGCATATGTCAGGTCATTAGTCGACTATCACACCCTGCAGCTCTGTACTATGACTACCTCTATCTTAAGACCCCTAGAAAAAATTCAGAACAAAGCTATGAGGATTATTCTTGGCTGCCCTATGAGCACCAGAATTATAAATATGCAACATGAATTAAACCTCCCACCTTTGATAGAACATATCAAACAGTCAGCTGTGATATTTGGAGTTAAACTAGCGAAATCAGCTCAGCCTCATCCATGTAATGCTGGTCATTTGCAAGGGCCGCAGTCAGCGCCAACAATCATTAAATCACTAATAAAAAGTAACATACAGTATGAAAGACAAATTCACCCCAAAGTATTTAAGCTTATAACCAATGAGACAAAAAAACATAATGTAACACTCTTTACTGAGAGTGGTCCTGAACGATTAATAAATCCTTGCAAGAGGATTGGGCCAGAAATTCTCTTTCCAATATTATCATCTGGTCCGAATGTTGCTCCAATTATTAAAAAACATCAATGGTTAGATGAAATTGAAGCCTTTATTGAAACTAGTTTCCCAACTAACAATGAAACACTCTGCATTTACACTGATGGGTCTCACACAAGCAGTGCAGGAGGGTCTGGGTGCAGCATTGTAGTTTATGAAAATTTTGAAGGGCAGCAAATATTTGACAAAGCACTGAGTATGCCAAAATGGTCATCAATCACCGAATGTGAAATTGTTGGTCTAAAACTTGCTATTGAACATGTTCTCAGTGCTAGAAGAAATGCTATCATATTCTGTGACTCGCAGAGTGCGCTTCTGTCACTGAGATCATTAAAAAGCTCCTACAAAACTCACATGGCTGAAATTCAAGAGGCTCTTATTGATTGCGCAAAACTTAAACTCCAAGTTAAGTTTTCATGGGTACCCTCCCATGTTGGGATAGTAGGTAATGAAAAGGCTGACAGGCTGGCAAAAATGGCAACTGAGAGTTCAGTGTCTGAATCTATAACCACACTGACTCAGTTTAAAACAATGTTGTATAATGAGATTATGGAAGAGCAAGAACTTTCTACACTCACACAACATGTAAGCAGCTGTTCGATCCAACATTATGAAAACTTCAGAAGGCTGAGACACAAATACAGCATGGGTAAAATGCTTACAGGTGACTGTGATAGAGTTGCTGCCCGTATAAGACTTGGTTATAGAAATATATGGGAGGTGAATTGCGAGAAAACTGGTAGAAAGCACCCAGAACACTCAAAATGCCATTTATGTGAGTGTGAAGGGGGCAACAATTTAGTACACTACATTGCAGAGTGCACAAGGCTTAAGGACTTCAGACCTCTTGGTCTGAGCTACTTTGAACTTTGTGTGCACTTTTGCAACCCAGAGAACTTATATCCTGTACTTAGTGTATACCCAACGTTGAAAATGTAATTCTTTTACCCTCTTCTCCGTCTACATCTTTTCCCACATTTATGTGGGGTCGATGTTTCTGGTCAGTTTTCTCCATTTATTTCTGTCCCATACCTCATCACCCAACAAACCTTTAGACCTCAGATCATCATTGATGCAATCCATCCACCTACGCTTTGGTCTCCCTCTCCTTCTACCCTGTATATCCATTTCCATCACCCTCCTCCCAACATACTGTTCATCCCTTCTAACGACATGACCATACCATCTTAGTCTACTTTCTTGTATATTATCTGATATTTCTATAACTTTGAAAAAAAAAAAAAAAAAAAAAAAAAAAAAAAAAAAAAAAAAAAAGAGAGGGAGGGAGGGGTGGAGGGAATATCTTCTCTCTCTCTCTCTCTCTCTCTCTCTCTCTCTCTCTCTCTCTCTCTCTCTCTCTCTCTCTCTCTCTCTCTCATAAGCCTTTTTATATACATAAGCCACTTTTCCCCTTATAAGGTGAGTGGCTGAGTAAAGGAATAATGCTCTGACTTTCTGGGAAGAGAAAGTACAGAGAAGGGTTCTTTCATTCCCTTCGCTCCGCCCCACTTAGTCTACTCTTACGACACGCAGGGGAACATGGAGGAAGTATTCTAACCCCCTCCCTCAAGAGCTCATATGTATGTATAGTGTGATTACCTAATTGTGATTACCTAATTGTGTTTACGGGAAAGAGCCCAAAGCTCGTATCTTCCCGTCTCCTGATCGGTTCCATTTTTAGACTTAGTGATACTTATCATACCTGTCCTTAAAACTATGGATTGAGGTAGCATTAACTACCTCCTCGCTTAGCGAATTCCAATTATCAACTACTCTTACACTGAAAAAGTATTTCCTTACATCCTGCAAACAAGTTTTCTTCCGAAGCTTCAAACTATGACCTCTAGTTCTAGAGCCAGCCATATCGAAATATCGATCCCTATCCACTCTATCATAACCATGAAGGAATTTAAAGACTGTCACCATATCCCCCCTTACTCTTCTAGCTTCGAGTGATGGCAAGTCTAATTCCCTCAGCCTCTCATCATAACCGAGATTGCGTATTTCTGGCACCAGTTTCGTGGCATGTCTTTGAACTTTTTCAAGCTTAGCTATGTGCTTTTTCAAGTGCGGATTCCAAAAGGGGGCTGCATATTCGAGTTTTGGCCTCACATAGGTTACATAAATATTTCTGAACATTTCCTTGTCCATGTGCCTGAAGGCTACCCTTACATTTGATAAGAATGCATATGCTGCCCTTACTACGCCATTTATATGTATTTCTGGAGACAAATCTGCCAATATGTTTACTCCTAGATCTCTCTCATTTTCTGTCTCCTGAAGTTGTACTCCAGCCACCGAGTAGTCAAGCTTGGGCCTTCTTGCACTTGTACCCATTCTCATTACCTTACATTTTGAGGTATTGAATTTCATTAGCCACTTTTCTGACCACTCATGCAGATTATTTAGATCCTCCTGAAGTTCTCTACCATTGTTCTCGTTTTCTACTTTCTTCACAATCTTTGCATCATCTGCAAACATATTCATGAATGAATTTACAGACTCTGGTAGGTCAGTTTACATATACAAGGAACAAAAGTGGCCCTAAAACTGAACCCTGTGGAAGCTCCACTACTAACTCTTCTCCATGTGTACATGTGTGCATGTATGTGTATATGTATATGTATGTGTATATGTATTTATATGTATATATGTATGTATATGTGTATATGTATATGTATGTGTATGTCTATATGTATCAATAATTACTACTTTTGATTCATAACTCTATCTATATACAAAAGCTGTAGTAATGATGATGGTAATAATAATAATAATAATAATAATAATAATAATAATAATAATAATAATAATAATAGTAATAATAATAATGATAATAATAATAATAATGGTAATAATAATAATGATGATGATAATAATAATCATGATGGTGGTAGCAATGGTTGTGATAATAGTGATAATGGATTAATTGACGTAATTCTCTCTCACGTACATAATTTGAAGGGTGGAGAGGGGGAGAGGCTTTCAGTCTTTCTCTTTCTTTTCCTTCCAAATTTATCCTCCATTATATGGCACTGTGTTTATGTGTATGTATGTATGTATGTTCAGGTTTATATGTGTACGTATATGCAATTAAGTACATGCACTTTCCTCTGCTGTGTTACCCTCAGATGACAATGATGTGTATGAGTATGCATGGATGTGTCTTTATCTGTAGTAAGGACGAATAACTCCTTTTGCTGAAATGAATACCACAAACCTCTCTCTCTCTCTCTCTCCTCTCTCTCTCTCTCTCTCTCTCTCTCTCTCTCTCTCTCTCTCCTTGATATGTATTGCTATGAAGCCCCAGTGGTGTTTCTATTGCTCATCTAATTAATGCATGCATGTATGTATATATATATATATATATATATATATATATATATTATATATATATATATATATATATATATATATATATATATATATATATATGTGTGTGTATGTATGTGTGTGTATATATATGTATGTACCTACTTATTATTCTAACCTGAAAATTGTTATTCTATATCTGCTTCAAATTGTCTGCAGTAGTACGGAATTTAAATGATAGCACTCAACAAGGGCTATTGAAAATATTGTCACAATGATTACTCTTCAAGTACTCTTCAATTATTACACTATATTTTATTATTAATTATGATATTTTAAATTAATTGCATTTAATTATTTATTATTAATTATGATATTTAAAATTAATTGCAAATTCTATTAGTATGTTATTTATACATAACCACATAGATTGTAATGTTATCAACTACAATATGACTGGGAGTGCCCATGTGCACATGTCCCCATGTACAGTTATCTGAATAAATAAAAAAAAAAAAATACACTAGGAAACGATTTGTAAAGATATTACAAAATATGATAAAGTAATACAAAAACGTGTTCATTTTCAGAGGATATTTTTTTTTTATATATATATTTATTAACTTCAACATCAGAGTATATTTTTCCCTTGTACGATGGCAAAATACTATAATATATATGTGTCAGATCTATAGTTCTCAATGTGTTGGACAAAATAAATGGAGACTTAATCAAAGCGCAAAAAAAAAGGGGAATTAATTTTAGTCAGTCAGCTCTCACGAAACGTTACTTCATTTTTAATAATCTTGGTAATATTAATTCCTATTTCGATTACATACATACATACATATACCTTGGCTGTTTCCCCTCGATTACAATCCATCTTATTTCAGTTAATTCTTGAAACAAGTATTCTTATAGAATATCAAAGCCGCTATTAGTAACCACGAAACACAAAGTTTTTAATCACTGAAACAGGCTTGCAAGTTTTTCGTGAATATCTACGCCATGATAAACAGTACAGCCATTTCATATGAACCCCTCGAAAAAAGTTTGCAGATATTAATAAAATTGTGCCTCTTCTTACGTCCAAGAAAAGGAGGACAATAGTTTAGGATAAAATTACAGACATACATTCAAGCACTATAAGATGAAAGGTAATATGTGGACGCGTGCCCTACTGATCTCCGAGTGTGACATTATTATTTGGCTTCTGAGGGAAAGTAAAAGAGCCAAGAACTGTGGGTAAACATGTTTGACTCTCTCTCTCTCTCTCTCTCTCTCTCTCTCTCTCTCTCTCTCTCTCTCTCTCTCTCTCTCTCTCATTGTACTTCTGTCTATTTGAATGACTTTAAGCTCTGCTTTATTAATGCAACAAAGCAAATTCTATTATCTACATGAGAGAGAGAGAGAGAGAGAGAGAGAGAGAGAGAGAGAGAGAGAATCATGTCCTGTTAAGGAGGACCAAAATTCCATCTTATGTTTATATGTAAATTTTCGTCACTATCAACTCAGTCTGAGTAAATCAACTGAATAAAATTATAAACCATGAAAAATAATAATGAATAAATAAATAAGAAATGAATAATGTGATTCACACCAGGATGCAAAATTCATAGCCTAGTTAGCCAAGAATCGCATCGCAACAGTCTATTTTCCCTCCAAAAGCAATGGAAAACCCGCTATAAAGGCCTTATGTCCTGAGGTTTCCCATAAATTCTCTACATAAAATAGATATAAGTATATTAGTAAACAGTGACACTGGACAAAAGTGAAAGTTGATAACGGGAAAAGGAAAGGTCAAGAAACTACACTATATAAAAATTACACAAGTTGTATGTACTATTGAACTTTAACAGTATGTATGTATGTATGTATGTATGTAGAAATAATAATAATAATAATAATAATAATAAATCTTTATTTCCAAAGTACATTGGGTATTCACAAATGACAGACATGTTTAACAGGAATTTCAGATCCCATTTTTATCAGTAATAGAGGCACTCTCTCTCTCTCTCTCTCTCTCTCTCTCTCTCTCTCTCTCTCTCTCTCTCTCTCTCTCTCTCTCTCTCTCTCTCCTTATTTCTTTCCGCTTGAGTTGAAAAGGTGACTATATATCTGCAACTAATTATTTTATAAATACTACTTCCTTCTTTGCAAGTTTCGTCGGCATTTATTTCTTATGCAGTTTTTTTCATAATTTAGCTCCCTGGTCATTTAGCCTTTGCGATATTAGGAAGAGGTAATTATTATTATTATTATTATTATTATTATTATTATTATTATTATTATTATTTGTTGTTATTGTTGCATTGGATTATATTCTCTACTAAATTACGCATATACATCCATACATACACATTACATACACATACAAACATACGTACATACAATTTAATATGAAAAACTACAAAAAATGATCATACTGAATAAAACAAGGAAACAGACTTGGCCACATAAGAGAGAAGAATCTGTCAAGAACATAAATTTGTGTGCACACGTGTGTCACTCCTTGACACCGCACTGCAGCAGAGGGCAGTATGCAATCATTCTCTCTCAGGTCTCTTACATGTATACATAAAATGTTGCCTATGGATAAGAGTCTCACAAAGTGTTATTTTGGTGAACACGCGAGGGCTATGAACTTGAATAAAGGAAAATAAGATTACCTGTCATTATTATTATTATTATTATTATTATTATTATTATTATTATTATCATTATTATTATTAAGTAGTCACCGTGGCTCAAGCGGTAGCGTCCACGACTCAGGCGTCAGGTCGAGGGTTCGCGCCCTGTCACGGTCTGAGGTTAGCAAGGGCATGCACTCAGGGTAAGGATTACATCTGTCAAAACAAGTCCTTCGCAAGAAGGCAACCGTCCTAGCCCTCGGTAGGAAAGGGAGTCCGTGACGTAAAACCGGAACGGAACATTATTATTATTATTATTATTATTATTATTATTATTATTATTATTATTATTATTATTATTGTGGTGGAAGTGGGGAGAAAGAATCTCCCTTTCATTCACTGCTTGTTGTAGGAGGTGACTAAAAGAGATATCCCTGATAGTTAAAGAGAAAGAACTCTTCCCACGTAAGCTGTTTGGCGTAAGAGGCGACTAAAAGTGATAGGAGGACGGAGGCTGGAAAGGCGATGACAATTATCCCACTTTGAATTTCTTTTCTTGCCTCAAAATAATACCCGAAAAAAATGGACGAGTAGGCAGGATGTTACCAAACTGTCTCGGTTCTCTAAAAAAAAAAAAAAAATAATAATAATAATAATAATAATAATAATAATAATAATAATATATATATATATATATATATATATATATATATATATATATATATATATATATATATAATTCCACCCGGCCTTGGAAGCAACACTTCCTTATAGGCCTAGTCATGGAAAGCATTCGGGCAATGTTTTGAATTACATTTAAAGAGAATCAATTAGGTAACCCGCATGACAGCTGAATATGTTTAGAATAAAAAAATATTTGGATATATAGAAAGTACACAATTACACTGCAGCAGTAGTAGTAGTAGTAGTAGTAGTAGTAGAAGTAGTAGTAGGCCTAGAGAGTGTAGTTCTTGGTCCAGGTTCGAGAGAAGAGGCTATGTGTATACTGTAACCTTGTCCTTCAAATGCAAAATCATACCTCAGGGGAAGTGTCTGACATTCAAATAAATATTTTGTTAACGAACAAATACATTTAAGCAGAATGAAAATAATGAATAATAATAATAATAATAATAATAATAATGATGATGATAATAATGATGATGATAATAATAATAATAATAATAATAATAATAATAATAATAATAATAATAATAATAAAAATAATAATTTTCCAGTTACAGCATAACAAAATCATAAAACCAAGCAAAGGTTCATGAAATAATAATGAGAGAGAGAGAGAGAGAGAGAGAGGAGAGAGAGAGAGAGAGAGAGAGAGAGAGAGAGAGAGAGAGAGAGAGAGAGAGAGAGAGTACACGAAATCAAAAAGTTTGGGAACCAGTGCTTGGAGTAAAGGTCAAGCAAGCAGTGTTAGTGCTAGAGAGAGAGAGAGAGAGAGAGAGAGAGAGAGAGAGAGAGAGAGAGAGAAAAAAAAATAAAAAAGAAGTGGCGCCGAAGGTAAACGAGTGATGGAAAAAAAAAAATGGAATTATCGGGATGGGTTCCTATTACTTATCTTTTATTTTTTTTTTTTTCAATCTTTTAAGGTAGGAAAGGCGGTATCTCAAGCTGGGATTACCATATAAAGGTACATTATTTGCATTCGATATTTATGTTGGAGTGTCCCGTCACGGTCTGAGGTTAGCAAGGGCATGCACTCAGGGTAACCATTACATCTGCCAAAACAAGTCCTTCGCAAGAAGGCAACTGTCCTAGCCCTTGGTTGAAAAGGGAGTCCGTGACGTAAAACCGGAACAACAACAACACCAACATTTATTCTTTTATGCCAAGACTTCCATGGGTCGGAGGATAAGATGCTGGCGTGCCATCTCAGGGGCATCGACTCTGACCACACCTTTCCCCATGACAAATTAGAGAAAATATGTGTCTATTTCGGGAGTACAGTATCTCTCCTAGCCCCTGGCAACTCAGCAATCTTATTGAATACGTCAGCGGTAGTAATTTGATAAATAAACCCCTTTCCGCGACGAGTAAGAACAAATATTCTATTATTTATATGGGGCATGTGGAAGGAATTTGAATCTCTTGCCTCCTACCCATATAACTCAGCAGGCTTAAAGAGTACACTAATAGAAACACCGAACCACTTTCTTTAACCTGTTTTTCCCATTACCAATTGCTGAAATATCTATCTACCTACTTATAAGAGCCATAATCCCCATATTAGAGGCGTGGCCGAGTAAGAGCACACTCCTATTCACCTCCGTTTCACTCAGTCCTATCACAGGCCTCTTTTCTCTCAAATATGCTATTAATCTCTCCCCTCTTACCTTAACGCGCTCCACAACCACACACATTCAGAGACCCAAATCTAGGGTTTTGGTTGGAGTTTTCCAATCAGAACCTCATCGTATGCCTTGACAAATTGAGGGCGGAAATGTAAACAAACTAACAAATATATAAAATAATATATATTCTTGTCTAAAACTCCCAGCTAAATAGAATTCCTTATCGAACAAAAAATTGAAAGCAGCACAAAAGTGGAAGCAAGAATATATATATATATATATATATATATATATATATATATATATATATATATATATATATATATATATATATATAAACACAGACTAGGCTAGTGTATGTTTGCCCTACAGCTTTGCTAATAAAATGAATACTAAGGCGATAAAATCCACGAACAACATATGGAATGTGCTAAAAAAAAAATCAACCTTGGACTTCTAGGGTAGCATATTTAATGATTCCATCGTCATGGTATGAAGAGAGAGAGAGAGAGAGAGAGAGAGAGAGAGAGAGAGAGAGATATTCATAGTTTAATAATAATAATAATAATAATAATAATAATTATATGGATACACAGACAGAATCATGCATAGATATACATACATAATACAGCAAAGAGAACATTAATACATCCATATATATATATATATATATATATATATATATATATATATATATATATATATATATATATATATATATATATATATATATATATATATATATATATATATATATATATATATATATATATATATATATATATATATTATAAAATATATAAATAACACGGCTATATTCTAAAAGCAAAAAGTAATATTAATGGACCATTAAAACAAAAATATATAGTACTAGTAAAATATTTGAAAACTTGCTGGTATGTTCTCCCTTATAAAATATGCAAGGCAGACAAGCCCGCGAAATATAATACCGTCATTAAATTTTTTTTTTTTTTTTAGACTGGTAAAAAACTTAAGGACGACCTTTAATAGCCTGCATGGGTGGTTAGAAAAGTCCACTCATATACCAAAACCATATTCCCCCTTATAAGGAGGGTGGCTGAGTCAAAGACAATACTTTGACTTTTTGTGGGAATTAAATACAGAGGAGGGGATTCCCAGCCCCCTCGCTCCACCCTATTTAGTCGACTTCAACGACACCCAGGGGAACACGGAGAAAGTATTCTTACCCCCCCCTCCCTCAGGTTAGAAAAGTGTTTAATGAAATTCAACACTTCGAAATGTAAAATAATGAAACAAGGCAAGATTGCAAGAAGACCCCTGTTTGGATATTCAATAACAAGAGAGATAGTTCAAGATTCTGTGAATAAAAGAGATCTAGGAGTAAATGTATTGACAGAATAGTCTCTAGAAATGCATATGAAATGTATAGTAAAAGTAGCGAGTATATCCATAGCAAACATAAGGATGGCCTGCATGCATCTGGATAGAGACATTTTCAGAAATATTTTCATGACTTCTTTGCAGGCTTCAAGGAGGTACTCTTTTAGCGTAAGAATAGTTCATAAATAGAATTCACTAATGAAAAAACTCAAATGCTATTTTTATATGAATGTAACACCAAGACAGGCAAAGAAAATAGCCCTCATCGGGCCTGGGCACGAAAGAATGATAACGCAAAGAGAAGTAGAGATGGGAAGTGTTGTGACTTGCCAGATGTGAAGGCCTAGTAAGAAAAGTAGTTTTGAGAAAGGATATAATAAGAATTAGTGAGTGAAAAAAGAACGGCCATGAGAAGATGAGTTACGAGCAGAGCTCTTTTCTGTGAGGACAACTAAATATATACATATATTCTAGAAAACAAAAAACGTATATTTCAAAAACTAAACGCTGGGATATTTAAAGTCTTAATCCATACATATATACTACATTTTTTTTTTCGTATTTCCGTTTCTTTTAGTCATTTCTCCTCTGTAAAGAGTTACATAATGATGGTCACAATATCTATCTCCTTTATCTCTAATGTTGTTGTATTCCTCAAGGCTAAATTCAATGCGGATTATATATGGGAGTGTTTGGCCGTACCAGGTTATGGGGTCCTCTCTCTCTCTCTCTCTCTCGCCTGTAGCTTCGCCTATGGGCGTGAAGTGACGTAACAAAAACTTACCCTTATATAAAGACAGATGGTGTTAGATACGGAAGGATGCGGTGTCCAATATCACGCGAAGATTATGTTGTTTGAAAAACATGCTTGAAATTTGAGCATAGTTTTAATATGCAGCAACCATGGTAATAGAAAACATAATAACCAACCTCTAAATTGAGATATATATATATATATATATATATATATATATATATATATATATATATATATATATATATATATATATATATATATATATATATATATATATACATATATATATATATATATATATATATATATATATATATATATATATATATATATATATATATATATATATATATATATATATATATAGAGAGAGAGAGAGAGAGAGAGAGAGAGAGAGAGAGAGAGAGAGAGAGAGAGAGAGAGAGAGAGACTAAAATTCTACTTCATTACACCTAATACCTTAAAAAGGTCACCTCTGGATCTGGGTAGCATCGAGATTATATCCCCTGCTCCCGATTCAAGAGATATGCCCTCACCTCCATCGTTAAAATACCCCACCCCACTTTTACCCCCAACAGTAATGACCAAAACCCCACCCACAAGGTAAAAATGTCTATGCTATGCCCCTGACTTTCAATGATAGCATTGAAGTTAACAAGCAAGCAATATATGAAGTTACAAGGATACTGCATTCTTACAGAGCAAATATTGCTGTCAAGTTCTCCTGTCGTCTGTTTGGTTATGGATTGTGTTGCACCTTAAGAAATAGTGGTTAAATCGACCATCAACCATAAGACAGGTAGCGCTACATTCAGCAGTTTTTCATTAGCGAGACCAAAATTGGAGAAATTTTCCATATATTTCCCATGAAATCTCAATAAATAAATAGATAAATAAATAAATAAATAAATAAATAAATACAAACTACACGATTTAGAAATTAATTATTACTGACTTCATATGCAAAGCAGTTTAACAGTTCTAAACTGCACTGGAAACAAATTAAACCACGCCTACAAGATATATGATTGGCTTATTTAAAAGATTTTTTTTTCATATTCAGCCAACCACAGCCAATCAGTTTCCAGTCAGTATATAACTGTTGTATACTGTGCCTAACAGAAAGAACATAAGCTCATCTGATTATTACTTATGACCATATAAAATAACTTTCTCTGCCCATCTGTATAAAATGTTAAAGCATCTTAGATGATGACGCATCCAGCAGTTCTATGACAACATCACTTGGGATGTGGATGCCTGGCCCACGCTAAGAAAAAAATAAATCTTACATCACTGGAGATAATAAAACCGTAAAACACCAATAATATCCACAGTTAAGGAGACTGAAGAAATTGGATATTGAAATATTAACGAAGTAGTACCATACGAAAACTAAACTATATGAAAAAAAAAATCAAAATATCATCCTTAAGCTTTCCTCATCCATATGCCCATTCTCCAAAACTGATTTCTATCAATTTCTTCTTCTTTTCTAGATACGGTTCTAATTCACGACTCTGTGAAAAGCAATGAAATATGGGGTTGGTTAAACTGGTGCTGTAGGGCAGAGCATACCTGGTAAATAATTAGATGTCATTGTGATTAATGACAAGTAGACCATCAGATGGGCTGGAATCTGTTAAGAGAAAGTAGACACCATATACTGTATAGCCTATTTTGAATTTTCTTAATAAACTGTACATTCTAATTGCATATATAAAAGACTTGCGAGTTTCCAAATATATTAATTAATAACTAAATAACTAAGTGTATAAATAAATAATTTAAATTAACAAAATAAGCGAGTTATACCATTTAAGAACTATGAATTATTATTATTATTATTATCATTGTTACAGTAATAGCAGTAACAGCAGCAGTAGTAGTAGTAGCATACTGGTTACTGTGTAGCCGTAAGATTGATTACAAAGGACTTCAATGACAATAAGATATGTCCCGCCTCTTCGCCCCAAAAGTACTGCATCACCTATTGTAATGACTATAATTTCTCGGGAAAAATTTAATTTACCTTAAGGTACAGTAAGGAAGGTGCGAAGTGCCCCGAGCACTATACAATATGTTAACCGACATTGTTGCATTTGGCTTGGCCCCAATTATTGTGTCTGTTGTTGGCTTTGTCCGTGTTACTGTTGTTGGCTTTGCAAGTATTGCTGTTTCAGACATTAAAGATTAGTCACAGCCACTTAAGAAAAGACTTGAGAGATTAAGAGGTTTGGAACTTATCAACAGAGAAGGTGCTCCCGTTCAATACCAAAACTCCATACGTCTGATTTTATCATTGGAAAGTCTCATCAGCAAATTATTTGACAGCTATGATATAAAATAGTGTCAAAAAATAGCAGCAGCAGTAGTAGTAGTAGTAGTAGCGTCATAATCATTATAATATTAATAGGCTCCCATTCTGTAGAACAATCTCTCTCTCTCTCTCTCTCTCTCTCTCTCTCTCTCTCTCTCTCTCTCTCTCTCTATCTATCTATCTATCTATCTATCTATCTATCACACACACACACACACTTCAAGAAAGTTACATTTTAACCTCGTCAAAAATCTCATCATACTATTATTATTGTATCAAGAAGTAGCAAGGCTGTAGAAAACGAAGTAAAAATAAAAAACAAATAAATAAATAAATAAATAAATAAATAAATAAGGGATAAACATAGATAGGGTGAGGAATATATGGCAAGCAGCAAGGGGATAGGCTAAGGGACAGTTGAGCATAAAGTATACAGAAATTTTTGAAATTTGATACAAGGATAGATCATGATCATAGTTTTAAGAACAAATAAGATAAGTATCATTGAGTATACAAATGGAACTGATCAAGAGACGGGGAGTTACGAGCATAAGGCTCTTTCCCGTAAGCGAAATTAGGTAAGCACACAGATGGAGAGATAAAAAATTGGATGTAAAATGGAATAATATAAACCATCTGATGCTGGATTCCCATTCTTGAATTTTAGTCATAATTCGTTTCAAAAACTAGGCTGTTCTATTTCCTGTTTTACTTCCGAGATGGAGTTCTGCTCTCTCTCTCTCTCTCTCTCTCTCTCTCTCTCTCTCTCTCTCTCTCTCTCTCTCTCTCTCTCTCTCTCT
>JAXCGZ010004393.1:27500-51973 GCA_037179515.1 Halocaridina rubra
ATATATATTTTATATATATATATTATATATATATATATATATATATATATATATATATATATATATATATATTCCCCCTTAGAGGGGGCTCAAGAATTGTGTTGTAAAAGTCGACTAAATGGGGCAGAGCGAGGGGACAGGATATCCCCTCCTCTGTATTTACTTCCCACAAAAAGTCAAAGTATTTTCTTTGACACAGCCATCCCCCTTATAAGGGGGAATATGGCTCTGGTATATAGATGGATGGATGGATATATATATATATATATATATATATATATATATATATATATATATATATATATATATATATATATATATATATATATATATATATATATATATATATATATATATATATACTTACACACACACACAGGGGGTCCCCACTTTACGTCAGGGTTTAATTTTTGAGAGCAGACTTAAGTCGGAACACACCTAGAATTCGAACCTAGGTCCCCCACAGTGCTTAAAAATAAATACTCTAAGACATAGAAAAATAATCTAAGTTTTTAATCTAATACATAAAATAGTTAAAGTACTCTATACAGTAATGCTTACCTTTACTACTGTTGGTGGTTTGCATCTGGATGACGTACTGTATATCAATAAAATTGTTTTATTAATATTTTATTGGTCTCTGGTGTAACCTCGTAATGACTTAACTCGGAACGACTTAAAACGTGGATCCCTTGTATATATATATATATATATATATATATATATATATATATATATATATATATATATATATATATATATATATATGTATATATATATATATATATATATATATATATATATATATATATATATATATATATATATATATATATATATATATATATATATATGGGTCAGGTAAAGATAATGACTCCCAGTACATTAAAGAACCCCGTAAATGGTTAGATTAGGTTAGATTAATGACTAACCTTACCTATACTAAACTGAACTAACTTAACCTAACCTAACTTAACCAATCAATTTACAGGGCTAATTAATGTACTTATGTCTTATAAATATTAATCATATTCTCTACACTACAGGCAAGGGCTAAAGCATGCAAGGTGATAATAGATATGCGAAAATACTTAATTTATTTAGATGCTACTAAGTTCCTCTAGGCCTCAGTGCCCCCGTCCCCTTAGCATTATGCCCTCTGTATAGGCACCCACAATACTCTGTGTCCCCTCGCTAGTTGTTTGACCCTTTTTATCACCTCAGGTCATTCAAACATACAAAGAGGTAGTGGGCATAGTTCTTGGTCATGCCTCCACCAATAAGCTTCCAGAGAAGGGGGAACACCCCCATAACCTATGGTGTGGGGGCACCTAAAGAATGCCAGTTTTCCCTGCCAATTTTGGGCGTGGTCTCAGAGAACAGAGAGAGCCACGTGAGACTTCTAGCTTATACATGGGGCACTCATGGGCGTGATATATGCATCACTAGGAGTCGTTATCATTACTTGAACCATATATATAATAATAATAAAAAAAATAATAATAATAATAATGATGATATATCTTTCACAGCAAGGCTCACACAAGGGCCTAATGGTCGAATATTTGACCAAGGGCACGACCTGCTTATCTATTATCCATTGTTACGACTAGAATATTAATGCCACAACATTATAATGAGGGTTATTTCTTGACGAGGAATGTGGTGTTGAATATTATTTTTTCAGTATGCAGTGCTTAAGTCTATGGATGTTATTATTGTTATTATTATTTGAAGATCTGGTCGAAAAGAATCACAAGATTTCTCATGTGTATAGCAAAGATTTTCATAATATATGTTGAGTGATTATATAGTATAAATTGTAAACAGATAAATAAAATGAATAAAGAAGTAATATTTTATATATTAGACACTTCACGCAAATATTAATATTCCACCGTACAAACTTAAACGGAAATTAAACAAATAATCATAGCTTAGTCTCTGCTAATAATCAGGTTTAAAAACGACGTTTAACTTCATGACAATATAAACGTATAAAATAATAAAATTATAGAAGCTTCCTTATTTATGAAAGATCGCGTTACAAATATTCATTGATATGAACAAAAACCTGCCCTATATCGACCCAAGTATTAATGTATATATTACTGTACTGTATTGTATTATTACATTATTATTACTGTATTATAATTCATTAATATGGTATGCTTTGTTTTATGTAGTAGTTTAGTGTCCTTAGCCTAAGTATCGTGGAGTACTGCATATATATGTACTGTACAGTACTTTTTTTTTTTTACCTAAACAAAACTTAAAAACAATTCTACTTAGGAACGGACTTCTGGATCCTAACTCGTTCGTAAGTTGGGGTGTCTGTACTTTAATCATAAGCTTAATGTCAATGGCGCTGAATTTTTCCAGTCTCATTAAATCCATAACTTACTATTACTTTTTGCCATAGTGTGCAACTACATTAACGCCAAATTTTTCCCTCATATTGCACTAGTAGTTCAAAATCTCTTTCAAAGTTTTTCCTATTATCAGTTTCTCTCTCAAATTGCTTGCACGAGCGAAAATTAAATGCAACATTAAAAATACCTTACCTTGTGTCATTTTATAAATTTCATTTCTATATTAACATCACTACTGAAACATGCTTTATACAGCAACACAATACCACCAATGCTACTACTCCTAAACTAAAATTGTAATGTAGTTACTACTACTACTACTGAATCGATTTAATGCATAAATTTATCTATTCCTCCCCTGATATCTGTACTAAAACTTAGGTCAAACACAGTACTTGGCACTTTGCCAATCCATAAATATATCTTATTATTTTAAATTATCATACTGAAAATGGCGAGAGAGAGAGAGAGAGAGAGAGAGAGAGAGAGAGAGAGAGAGAGAGAGAGAGAGAGAGAGAGAGAGAGGAGAGAGAGAGAGAGAGAGAGAGAGAGAGAGAGAGAGAGAGAGAGAGAGAATCCACTTATAAAAATACTGAGGTAATAATAACATAGTCATTTCAATGAAAAACTTTATTATCTAATAATAATACGACGGGAATAATAATATTGATAATGAAAACAAATAAGAGTATTGGAGTATTAAGTGAATTTTTACTTACAAAAAATTAAATACAAAATCATAAAAAAGCAATAAAAGAAAGATATTCATAATCAAACATAAAGAAAACATTATTTGATCTATGTTTTCATCTGTACAAGTATTTACATCAAAAAGATTAATTGCAAAATTCTCCATATGTAATAATGGGTATTGTGACAAACATTCATTAAAATACTGTAATGAAAATAAAAATAAAAATTATAAAACAGTAATTAAGCTAACAGTGCCAATAATATAACTTTTTCAGATTAAAAAAGAAGATATTCATATTCTATATATGAGATCACTTATCAGACATAACAAAATTTGAAAAGGAATATTATTAATTAAAAATAATCACGTGTCACTAATTGCTGAAGATGTGACAGAAAAAAAAATAAATGAAATCATATAAAGGAGTTTTTCTCATTTTTTTTAATTATCCTTGAGAGTCCTTTACTGTCTTCAATAAATTTAAATACAATACTGTATTTCAGTCGTAAATAATATTGCAGCAACTGAAAATTACTATATGAAGAATTCTACAAATTTCAACCTTATCAAGTCAACGGGCATACATCTCTTGCTTCGAAGACAAAAAAAAAATTCTGAAACTGCTTTTCAAAGTACACAACAATGATTAGAAGTAAATTAATAAATATATAAGCACCATTTGTGCATTTAAAAAATTCCTGCTTGCACATATTATATATGTATTTGCGAAAGAGTACAGCCACCCACAGAAAAGTTTTGACATTTAGACATTTCGTCAAGAGATAAATACTGATTTTTACCATTTCAGCAAATAGTTGTTTTAGTAATACTCAACATAATACTGACATCTACAGCCCCTGCCAGGAAAAAGGGGTTTAGATTATGTCCTGTAAAAGATTATGAAAATCAAAACAGTATATAAATTTCCTCATCACTTATGCTTGAATGGAGTGTAGTCTGCATATCATAGATAATACAGGTACATTAACAAAGACTCAAGAGCCAATGACTATGCTTGTCCCAGATTCTAACACACAACAACATTTATCAAGAAATTTAATGTGGTTTACTGTACAAGAGATTAAATTTAACCTCATGTTAACATTAATCATAGAGAAATGTTCAATATCAAATTGTCTAAACACTACAGAAATACATCATTATAAGATGCCAAAAATAGAGGCATTCCTTGTGACCCCATTTATGAACCATTATGCAAATTGCACAAAACCTGGTTTATATTACCTTCCTATCACATATAAGCTATGCGAAAGGAATCCATAAGTGTATAGTCATCTCTGTTTGATGTAAGATATACTTAATTTCAATGCAGTATACTGTAACATACATATACAATATAACTTACGATACATAAGGTCTAAGGATGTTCCATTTATTTATTTTAAAACTTTAATTATTTAAAGTATTTACAGTGTTCCAAGTAACTGTATTAATGATATGCCTTCTGCTGTGAGCAGCAAAGGTAATACCATCAGAAAAATCCAACCTTTCCACACTTCTGTTTTCCACAACCTCAAAAGATTATAGTTTTCTGAGAATATTATCGTCACTTTTATTGTCCTTTCTTATAATCAAAATTGAATAAAAGTAACACACATAATTAAAGTATGAAATGAACAGAGTAAAAATTTAAGGTCACTGCATATCAAGAACTTATGTTAATAACTACAGTAAGACCATTCCTATACTCACATATTCACATTCACAAAAAGATGGTATTGGAAATTTATTGATATCAATACTCTGACGATATATGTGGCATTTGTAAATTTATAAGTGAAGGCCTAATGATGTACAATTAGCAAAAATGTCAATACAGTAGAGTATTAATTATATTTAGTGATAATTATTTTTCCTACCAAATATTCAAGGTACCATTTGTATAATACTGACTGTAATGTGTCTTAATTCCTTGGAACTTATATTCAAAAGTTTTTAGAATTTTTGAATGTATTTTTGCTCATTCCTTTATACTCTGTGTTCCCCTGCATTTCGTAAAAGTCAACTAAATGGAGTGAAGGAGACTGGGAATCTTCTCTTTTGTATTTCCTCGAGAAAAGAGTCAAGTTTTTGCTTTGACTAAGCCACCTCCCTCATAAAGGGGATTACGGCTTTTTTATATAGATTGCATAGAGAATATTACTACATGTTATAACTATGCTTTGTAACAACCATAAAGATATTCTTCAAAGTCATTTCATAAACATCTCCCTGGATACCATAACAAGCATACAGTATAATATATTGTACTGTCTTTTTTTAGTAATAATTGCACAGTTGTACATAAAATTTCAAAAAACAAAAAACTAATTATCAGTACGTAACAAGTATTAACAATTATAATTTGTGAATTATACCTGAAGAAAACTTGCTTTAAGGTCCTAGTTCACAAAAATACTTACAATGTCCACAAGGTACAGATTTTGAAATATAAAACTTTTAATAATTAATTAATCAATTAAATAATTGATGCAAACAGACTTAACTTAAAAATATAATACTGTACTGTTATCCACGACAATTACATGCTCCTTAAATGCTCAAAAGTTGCGTATGAAACATCGTGTACACAAGATTTACAGAAAGTTATATCAATAACATGGTTTGATCTTCCTTGGTCACTCAGGTACTAACTTATAAGACATCTTGTTGAGAATTTTGTAATAAGCATCAACATATACCTATCTTGAAAACTATGCTTTCTTCAAACAGTTTATATAGACATTTTCATTTTACACATTTGAAGTCAACTAGCAACACATTAAACAGATCTGAAATAGTTGTCTAGTGAACTTAGTAAGCTTTTATTATTGGATCTAGTTTTCACATACATATGAATACGAGCTAGGAGAGGTACGGAAGGAATTGCAAAACTACCACATCGCCATGCCCGATCGAATAACTTTTGACTGTTCATAATCTCTCTTCCCCTAAAAATATTCATATTTTCTCTTATAGTGAATTAACTACCCAAGCCAACTCATCGCAATGCCCTAAAACATAATAACATTACATAACATTATTTTCTGAATACGTCTTTAATGGCACCTCATGTAAGGATGACGAAATAACCATTATTATACGTCATGAACTCAAGAAATAATTACTGCATCTCTAATGAGTATATTACAATTAAAAATGCAAGACACTTCTGGCTTGTTATGGATATTTAATATCCAATTCTCCATTAAATATTTGAATATAGAAGCAGCAGTTGAGTTGTTATAATTGAATATAAATTATCCAAACTATCGTAATGTTTGGATACGAGACATATATCGCATTTATAATGTCTGGATATAAAATTTATTTTAATTGAATGTTTGGATATGAGAGACAAATATCAATTACAATGCTTGCATATAAAAAATGAATTTAATCACAATGTTGGGATATGAGAGTCCAGTCTTAATTAAAATGCTTGTATATGAGACAAATATTCGAAGAGTCTTGAAAAGTGCAAGACCAGTGTCAGCAGGATATTTGGATATATAATATCCAATCCAACATACTTTATGAATATACAGGAGATAGGTATTCATATTCAACCCTCTAATCAGCAGAATATTTGGATATGAAGTATACAAGTCACCATGCTTCCTGTTTGAAATATTAACTTTTTCTTAAAAGTTGGATATGCAACTTCCAAGTAAGCATAATTGTTGGATATGTAACATGCATATTATTAAACTTTTGGATATGTAAAGTCAAGTCAGGATATCACTTGGATATATAAATGTACAA
Organism: Halocaridina rubra; assembly: GCA_037179515.1. Classification (NCBI taxonomy): domain Eukaryota; kingdom Metazoa; phylum Arthropoda; class Malacostraca; order Decapoda; family Atyidae; genus Halocaridina; species Halocaridina rubra. The sequence continues at coordinate 34,332 of JAXCGZ010004393.1, forward strand.
TTTATCATAACATCTGAATATGTAACATCCAAATAATGTTGTATATCCAAATACTAGGATATACGACATGAACATTATTACTCTGAGATACAAAACAACCAAGTCAAAATGACATTCAGATAAATCATGCAAATTCTATCCTAAGTTGCGGATATGTAACATCCAAGTCACCGTAATAATGTATTTGGATATGTAACATATAACCATTATAAAAATTGAATACGTAATATCCAAGTAGATGAACCATAAATACTATGGTCTCACATATACAGTGGAATAGCCTAAAAAGATATTAACATATAACTGGTTCTAGGACAAATACTTCCAACAAAACTGCCCCCGAGACATCTGCCTCTTTGGAACTGCCCACAAAGGACAACTGATCTGTATATATGTTTTTATTATTGAACTATTCTGCATATTGGAGAATCAATGGGCCTGTTGCTCAGAGGCAATTGTTCTATGGGGCAATTGTCCTGGAGGGCAATTCTCCCGATACCCAAATAATTATATTAAATAACAAGGTTACCTTTTCATTACATTATTCTTCAAATTTTTAACTTCATACCTTAAAAAAAATATTCTCCAATGAATAATACCCTCTCTTAATTGTAGTTATGAAACAAAAATCACAGATAGGTGAGAAACGTCATTTAAAACACAAACTGTCAATGAAAAAATGAGAAAGGAGAAAATATAAAGAGAAAAGACAATCTTAAAGAAGAGATATAAATAACAAAATAAATGAGGTGATTTGACTTTTAAGATGAGTGAATAGCATCCAAAATAATAAAAAAATAATGTGCCAAGGAACTGCAGTGTAAAGTCAGGACAAATATATAATTCCAGTTCAACAACTACTTTGGAGACTATTATCACCAATATTCAGCGTATGATACAAGAACTACGGTAAATGTTCTTTGTAAATGATCATAAATTTATATTCACAATAGTGTAGACCAAAACCATTAACATTCATCTGTATTGTCTATCAAAGTCTAATTTAAGGTGTTATGGGTAACCATGCATTAATATCCATATACTGGCATAATTGTACTCTGCAGCTTGATTATCTTGAAAGTTTTTCATATAAAGATTTAACCTAGAAAAACAGATGTCAGTTTAGTATTCCACATCTACAGAAAGATGCAGACATATATGTAACAACAACCTTTTTTGTGAGAAAAAAGAAGTTGGATTACCCCCTATGACAGAATTGCTTTAGGTGTTGATGTAAGTTCAGCAGTTGTGTTCCCAGATTTGAGCCTTAAGCCTTCAGAAGAAGTGTTGTGAGAAGTGCCAAAATAAGAGTCATGGGCTGGAAGAGTGAATATGCTGATGTACCGCTGGCTTGTTGGTAACCATGGGTTACAGACTTGGTTATTCGATATCCCAGACCATTGCTATCATAGTCATCTTCTGAGCCGTCTGGTGAAAAAGGGCAGTTGACACGGTCAACATAGTACAATGCACATCTAAGAATATATATTTATATATATCACTCACTCTCTAAAAGAGTTCATTGAGTAAATAGTTTCACTGGAAGATTTTAGTGACGACAGTTAAGTCCCGAAAAGAGCTTAAATATTTTACAAAGTAAGAGAAAGAATTTTGCATTATGTCAGTAGTCTTCCAGAGTAAACTATGAGTACCCCAAAATCTTCCAATCCTCTCTATAAAATACTATGTAAAAATTGTTAGTAAGAGCTTAAGTGTTAAGGCAACAAAGCTTCAGGTATTTGCTTACAGAAACCAGATAATTTCTAGTCTAGCTATAACAACACAAATTTTGGATATTGATAAGGAATGTCTAATGAATAAATTAAGGAGAGAACTGACAATAATATGATTAACATAGAAACATCATCTAGTATGGATAAATAGATATCTAAATACTTTGAAAACAAGGAGTAGGCATAGGATGGCTGGGTGGAGAGTGGTATTGGGAGTTCACATGAGTAATAGTAGAAGGCTGTGTGGGAGATAGGCTGCTGAAGCCGTGACTACTGGTTGACTGTTGGTGATCTGGTGACCGGAGAAGGGTAGCCTATCTCACCAGTCAAGGTCAGGTCAGGCAGGTCAGGCAGTTGCAGCACTTAACCTCTTGTACAAATGCCCCCAACAGCAGCGGCTTTACAAGTGCTACCCGTGGCGCATCAGCAACAGGCACTTTACTCTGAAACTGTCATATTAGACAGGGTCATCTCATATTAGCATTCTGCATAAAGCATTAATCTGTCACATAATATTTATCCACTTTAAAGTGCACCCTTATTTAACCATCAGGATGAAAATCCAAAACATGCAGGCAGGCCACTGCACATGTGTATGTGTGTATGTCAGAAGATGGTGCTCCCACTTGCACGAATAAAAAAAGGAAAGGCACAGACGAAGTAGAAGCTGGAGTAGTTGTGTTGGCCAGGTACTGAAGTCTTTGTCAATCGTGAGGATCCATGAAATGAGATTCAATGTTTGTCCTTTCCACGAGTGGCTTCCGTACAGGTGGGATGCTCTCATTCTGAGACTCCGTTAAAACTTTCTTTAGCCAGACTGTGATGTGCTTCCTGTAGGAGGAAGACCCTTGGTCACCACCACAGAGTAAAGACCCTCTCAAACACTACGTAAGAACATGCTTTTACAGTTAAGGAAGAATTAAACTTTTGAGAATTGCATATTATATGAGTGATTTTGGATAAAACTGTATTTAACATATACAGTACATATATATATATATATATATATATATATATATATATATATATATATATATATATATATATATATATATATATATATATATATATATATATATATATATATATATATATATATATATATATATATATATATATATATATATATATATATATATATATATATATATATATATATATATATATATATATATATATATATATATATATATATATATATATATATATATATATATATATATATATATATATATATATATATATATATATATATATATATATATATATATATATATATATATATATTATATATATATATATATATATATATATATATATATATATATATATATATATATATATATATATATATATATATATATATATATATATATATATATATATATATATATATATAAAGCAGCGAAAAAGTTTATTTCTACATATAAACTTGAAATAAAAAAAAATCAGATTCCTCATATACCATCTTAACTTTAAAATATAAAGCATTGGCCCACTGCTTCAATACAAAAAAATATCTCACTTCAATATCATTTCCATAAAAGTGTACAAGGCAAAAACTGAAAATTGACATAAATTTCTAGATTAAATTAAATATTAAATATTTTCATCTATGTACTTAATTCATAAACAATTCCCACTTAATCACTGAAACTTAGATATCAAAAAATTCTCAAAAGTTTTTTCTTATCTTACAATGTATACAAACAAGAAAGGGTATATCTATTTCTAAACACCTATCATAAAAAAAATATATATATAAATTTGTGTTATAAACATCAATATCAATTTGATACATATACTAAGGTGTCCATCAATTAAAAAAGTGCTTCGCTGCATGTAGAGGGGTAGATGTTCTCAGTTTTAAAAAATATCATATATTTTTTTTCATTTCTTACGTTTTACGTGTCACTATTAATCCCCTCAATGGGATTGGACACAAACAGATTGGAGCTGGAGAAATAAGGTTGGATACCCTTCCTAACGCCCCAAGGTGGGGCTTGATTGCAGGTCTGTCGCATCCTGGGCTAAGTATTCTAACCAAACTCTATTGGGGTCCCCCCAACATAATCTGAATAATGATTAATATATTACATATATTTATGTCCCCTGTACAATGGCCTCAACTTGCAATCCTTGACATAGGAAACCTCAGAGATTCTTCAACAGGGAGGGTACAAGATAAGATCCACTACTGAGAGGACCATATAAGAAATTATTCATACAGGACCTACATAGATAATTAACGAGAACATCTGATCAACTCTCTTCACATGAGCTAAAATAACTTTTAAAATTTGTGAAATGTGTGAGTAACTAAAGTCAGCTATATATTACAGCACATAAAAATTAGAAAAAAAAATTAGTGCAGTTAATAACAGATAATTTATACATGACACAGTCTCTAAAAGAAGTGTTACTTCAATAAGTGATAAGGTGGTGTATTTTTACACAAAGAAAAGTGTTGGAAGATGATGATAGATGCTTGTTAAAATAAGTTTGAGAGTCGCTTAACACTTAGGTGGTAACTAAAAGCACACAGTGCAATAGCTACAAGGTTCTACGGTGGAGGTTGCTGTACAGTATATCAATCAAAAGCGAGGAAATGGATTTGGTTGTGCGGTGGATCAGAAGCAGATTGAGTTTGAAGGTTCTAAGGATTTTCTAGTTTCTTTACATGAGTATTTATAACTTAACCATTTCTATATGCTAAGATCCTCAGTTGTGAGAAAGTTAGTCTTCATTTATCAGGCTTTTTATAAAACACAATAAGTGTCATTGAAATTCTTCAAATACTTTCTATTTTACTGTTATTTTTGGTTAGAATAACACCCTATGATATCTTTTATCTAACTTCCACGGGAGTGATTCATAACAAATTCATACTAGTATATTTTCCCAGGAGATGAAAACACTGAGTTCTTAAAAAAATCTTTCAACCGTTGAAAGGAGGTGATATAACATGCTGGTGCTAAAAGGAATTGCTGTGCCATAAGATATGATACTTGAAAAAGGGAAGTATACAGATATAAAAGTTGACTTAGATACAGTTAAGGAGTTCAGAACTTCTAATGGTATTTTTCATTTATTTTGATCTCTTCTTCACCATGGTCATGACGAAGATCTTGGCCTGGTTTCAATTACCTTGTACAGGTATAGCCTTCTTGTTAAATTATATTATGTCTGCAGCATGGCACACTGGTTATTATTATCAAAATTAATAGGATACAAATTGTTCCAGAAAAAATATTCCATATTAACTTATGTAGTTGTACAGGTAACTGAACTCGTTCTGAATGGTTTTCTGATACAACTCTAGTCATGAGCTAAATGTTTCAAGTAAATTATCACTACGCTCTCTGTAGAGTAAATCTGCCAAAAATATTGCTTTACAAATATAAGGGAATGTGTCCATTTGCTTCAAATATTTCATATTAACACATCCAGAAGAGGGCGTTATCTTCAGTTTTATGCTTCTACAAGAGCCTCAACAAACATAATACATCATGCCAGTTTTCTTGCTCCTAACTTCTCTTTCCAGTCATTATCGTATCTACAAGACATCTCATCAAAGCTCTACTTTGAGATAGGTAATCCTTTCCAGCCATTATTGTATAAACAAGACTTTCTTATCAAAGTTCTACTCTAAGACAGGTAATTCCTACCATCTATTATTGTATCAACAAGACTTCTTATCAAAGCTCTACTTTGAGAGAGATAATCCTTTCCAGCCATCATTGTATAAACAAGACTTTCTTATCAAAGCTCTACTCCTAGAAAGGGCATTCTTTCCAGCCATTATTGTATAAAAAAAAATTTCTTTTCGAATATCTACTCTGAGAAAGGTAAATTTACTTACACAATCAATAAGCAATTACTGTATAAACAAGATTTTCTTATCAAAGCTCTTCTCCAAGAAAGGTAATACTTTGCAGCCATTATTGCATAAACAATATTTTCTTATCAAAGATCTATTCTAAGAGAGATAATCCAGGATAGGAAACTGAAAAAGCCGCATAGGAGACCCACTCAAATATCAGATGGATTTATGAGACTGGTATAAAAGCTGATTGTAATTATTTACAAAAATAGTTTATGAAACACAGAACATAACAAAAAGTGCATAAAAAGAAAATAATGCAATGAGACATCATAAAGCAATTCATAACAATACAACAAGCTAAGCAATCAAGAAATATACATGCTTACAAAAAAGAAAATTAACAATTTAATCATTATGTAACATTTGTTTACATTTCTGAATGTGAATGTATGTAATACAAAATATGAAGTACATAAGTAAGGGTTAAGACATTAAGATATATTTATGGAAATCAATACTGTATTTGTATACATATATCAAGTCGGAAACACGGCATCAGGCATTGATAATAAATGACTGATATGCGAATGAACATCCAGTACAATTTTACTTTATGGTAAATTGAAAATAATTTCGACGATTCAATATATGAATAAACATGCAAAGAGCTGTTACTTTATTCTATGGTAAATCTAAAATAAACTATATATTCATAAATAAAGTGACGTTGACATGCTAAATTAGCTGTTTTCAATTTAACTTTATAAGAACTAAACAAGAACTTTTTTTTCATGCACTATATCGACGTCTACATACCAATCGCCACTTCAAGCATGCAAAAATAGTGTGTTAGTTAGCATGAAATAAAAAAAATGGACAAAAACATATGCTGGACACATTTATCGGTTTAGGTAAAGTTTAGTGACCCCCGGTGCACTGAATAACCCCCGTACATTGTTAGATTAGGTTAATTAAGTAAGGTTGGTATAGTTAGGTTAGGCATTGACCTGACCTGACTCAACATAACCTACCTTAACCAAATCTAAAAATTTACTGTGTTATTAAAGCGTTGGGGGTCTCTAGTTTTTACCTGGTCCCATTTATCAACTACGAATATAAGTTTTCAAATCAAAACTGGTAAAAGTATTACCCTACTGAAATAATCATTGGTAATTTATACATGCAAATTACTCAAAAGATCTGAGTACTTTAAACCCCAAAAACAATAATATTATATTAATCAAAAATATTTACACAACCTTCTCCTCTCTTCTACGATTTAAAAGTAGTACTCTATTTTTTCTATAACAAATATTAATGTAAGCTAAACATGAATATTTAATTCTCTACTTTTTACAAGTAAATATATAATACCCCTACATATAATTTCACATAAAACAGCTATTTCAACAAAGTGGAATAAGATTGACTGAAATTACTAAGCTGTGGAAAAATTTTCTACTCGAGTATTCATTGGTAAAAATATACTCTCCATATTTTAGATTAGATGTATAAGAATACAACTTCATAAGAATTTCATAAAAAAAAATATTGATGGATTTAGACTTAATTCTTTCAGAGTTTGTCACTATTATTTAAAATTTTATTATTTAGTAACGATATTTTTTCCTCTACAAATTTATCAGCGTCTCTAAGAAGTGGTTACATGAATGTCCACAAAGACTGTACTATAATTTGTTGCAAAACGTCAAACAATTAAGTATTGACTTTCAAAAACGTAATAAAATTAGCCACAATGAACAAAATTCACAAACTCATATCAAGACACATATGAACGTTTTTTGCATATTTTGCAGAAATTTTGCATCATATTCATTGGACACTTATTAACATAGCATTTGCTAAATGGATATGAACTTGATCATAAAAAATTAATTGCATTACCAAGCAAAATGGCATTTAACTATTTTACTGAAAATGACTTCTCTAAGGCCCGATTCCTTAAACAGTGTAAACCTAGGATACCATATTGTTAGATAGATAGTCACACACAAATGGATTTCATAAACGCATCTGACGCGGTTCTGTGTATGGTTAGGATCCCAAGTGGGATCCTAGCCATACACAGAACCGCGTCAGATTCCCACATGGGATCCTAGCCATACACAGAACCGCGTCAGATGCGTTTATGAAATCCATTTGTGTGTGTCTAGCTAACTAACAATATGGTATCCTAGGTTTACACTTTTTAAGAAATCGGGCCTAAGTCAAGCAGAAAAATTTATTCAACTTTGTTGGAATATCTCACGACTAGAATATCTACCTCTACATATAGTACAAAATAACTGGGGAAATACATTCAATTTCACTCACCAGCATCAAATATATCTTCCATTACATCACCCATGGATGAGGGCGGAACATCCCCTTTATTATTGTGTACATTTGGGGCTATCTGGAAATTGAAAAAGCAAATTAAATGACTCGCTATTTCTGACACGATACTGAATACAGTATTTATGTATCTGTGTTTTCTAACTCTCATCAAATGCCACCCTGGTTCAGTGCAGGAGATTCTTGCCTTATATGCGGAAGATCTTAGAACATTTACTCCGTGGATGACTCAAGGAGAGTGGTGGTGGGAGAGAAATTGTGGAAGCACTTTATCCTTAGGGAGCTAAGAGGAGTGATCCAGGTATGTTTGGTTCTGGTGAATGTGTGCTTCGACTCGGCATCCCCTTCCAAGGAATATTGTGGTCATTATATATATCAGACCCTGCCTTTTAAACATTAAGTTCTATTATTTAATCATTTGCATGACAAGAAATACACATATATTTATTATTATCATTATTTTAATAAAGACAACAGACACCTGCAAATTCTATAAAAACACCAATATTAAAAATGAAAAGTAGTAATGGCTCTAAGTGGATTTAAGTACTGTATTAATTTTCTTTATTCTTTGACTCATTCATAGATTTCAACACTTTTCAACTCAACATTTCTGAGGCAGTGAAAAGTATTTGATATAACACCAAATTACCAAAAATATATCTGACCTGATTTCCTGAGGCTGGGCATCCGAACCACCAATACCCGACGGGGCGAGGAAAATCTGGACTTGCAGTATCAACGCGGAAAGCGCGGTCGTTAAAGCGATAGTACTGTCCATCCTGGTGGAAGAATTGCAACTTAGTTTGGGGTGCAAGACTCATTTATTCATAAATTATTGATAATGATTATTGTGAAGGTAGAAGAAATATCCTAAAAAGCTTTATACATATGTATATATTTTATTAGAAATATAATATAGAACATGCAGAAACCCTGGACATTTTAAGACTATTACCAGGGATATATAATACTGCTTATGAAGACAAGCCTTAGAAATTCTGTTATTATCTTGATAACACAGTATATATTTCTAATATCTGGGGATTTATCAACTACTTTCGTTTTATACCCTTAAGCACAATCAGTCTGTCAAAAGATAGCTAAACTCTTGTTGTAGACACATTTCATGTGATAAAATGTATACTGCAGTATTCATTTATACAGTAGAGTATACACTTTACCTTGAAGAAGTACGTATATCCATTGGAATACTGTAGAGCATCGTCGATGTAATTCGGAAGTCCTTCCCAATTAGAAATAGGTTTGGGGTAAGTGCTTTTTACAGGGGGGCGTTGCTGTGGGTCGAATCTCCAGTAGTTCCTACCCTGTTTCGGGTGATTATATTTACCAATCAGAAAGCAGTTTTATAATTTTTAATTACGATTAACCCTATCATTGGAATTTAATTTTGGGTTTTTAAAAGCGATTTATTTACCACAGTTTATGTCTAAAATTATTTAAAAATATAAGTTAGACCATGCAATTTCTACAAATAGCAATTATCTCGAAGTAATGTAATCATTAATGGCAGTATTATACAAATCGAATTAATCTTTTTTTGCATTTCCTGGAGTGTCCTGTCACCCTGAAAAATATGACAGTGGTTATTGAGGATGTGACCTCAGCTCAGCCAATACATCAATATTTACAAAATTAATCATAAACAAAGTGATCAACAAATGTAGCTATACTGCTGAATACCAAAAATAAGAAATAAATAAAATTTGAGCCTAAAATTTGGCATATAACAAATTCAAGCAACGCTGGAAATTAACAAACTCCTGCCTAAAAAGAATTGCTTGATCTTTCCACACTAAGCACGTCAAGAATATGAAAACAATGATAACTATAACAATTAGACTTGCCATATGGCAAATTCAAAACGTACCTTAAAGAAATAAATCTTGCCATTTCCAGACCAGACAAACGCAGTATCAATGTCATCTGGAATTCCAGCAAAGCCCTTATTAATAGCCTTGGGATAATCAGCATCCATGGTAAGGTCAGTGAAACGCCAATAATTACCTCCCTGTGAAAGTAAATTTCATGAATTCAAAGTCAACGATATGCAAATTTACTTAGCAAATACCTGTACAATAACAGTTAGAAGAGATGATGTTGATTTATTAGGACTTAAATTCAAGTAGAGATAATTTATATATAATAAATATTACCTAATGACGGAAATAAACAATTCAATCCTCACATTCCAATTATTCTGTAAGAGGAATTCAGCCTGTCTGTGTCCACCCCCCTTCGAATGGGGATTAAAGTGACTCATAAAACAAATAACAACAAAAACATCATTCCCTTTCTATTGTAAGAGGAATGGAGATTAATAGTGACTCATAAAATAAATAACAACAAAAACATCATTCCCTTTCTGTTGTAAGAGGTATCCAACCTGTGTGCAGTCCCATTCAAATGGGAATTAATGGTTTTAACAGGAATAAAAGTTGCATTCCCCAACATGTAATACTGTACAAACAAGTAAGGAAATAAACATCCTTCACCATCAGGGGAAAAATTATCAAATTTATTATATATCAAGCATGTCTATCTAACTGTATATAAAAGCCATTATCTTGGCTGAGCCATGTCAAAAACTTGACGAGTGCCTGCAGGAGAAAATACAAAGGAGAGGTCGACATTTACGACACTCTAACGAATTGCAAAGTAAGTTATAACTTTGAATTGTGAGGGTATTGAAATATGTCTTAATCTCTGAATAATGAAAACATTATAAATTTATTCACTACAGAAGCTCTCCAACTTACGAACACTCGAGTTATGAACATTAGGGGAACAAGGAGGAGATAGGTTTTTAGGATTTTAAAAAATTGCTATTCTTTTACTTGAGGACAAGTAAAACAGGTAAAATTTCCCACCTTGAAGAAGTAAGTTTTTCCATTGGTCCAAGTAAATGCAGCATCGAGATTCGAAGAGAGGCCACCCCAGTCTCGGGAAATGGATCGGGGATAACCAGTAGCAACGCCATTGTCAGTTAGCTTCCAGTACTCAGAACCTGTGTGAATAAAGTTTATTGAACAAAACGATATTAAAAACCAAAAGAAAATTTAAAGAGTCAAAGTTGGGTCACAATTTTAAAAACAAGATTCATTTAAATATTTTGGAGATATACTGATAGCTTCCAGCAGCATTTCTAGCTAAAAGGTATGACACTCACGCTTGTTTTACAAATTAATACTGTTATACTTCCAAATTATAAGTAATAATAACTGTAATAAATGTAGCTCTTGCAGACTTATATATAATTAAAAAAGCTTGCGGTACTTATTGCAGATTTATATCAGTAAGAAAAAAAAGCTTGACATTCCTGCTGATGATTTATATTCATAAAAAAGCTTACCAATCCTGCAGTTGATATATATTCATACATAAAGCTTACTGTGCCGTTCCTGGTGATGATTTATATTTTAAAAAAAGCTTACTGTACCCTTTCTGCTAATGATTTTATTCATAAAAAAAAACTTACTGTACAAGTTGAGGAATTTATACTAATTAAAAATAAGCTTACCTTTGAAGACATATGTCTCCTTGTCAGACATGGTAACAATGGCATCAATAGAGCCATCGGCACAGAGAGTACCACCGGAGCTGGAAGCTGTTGGTGTCACTGTAGGTGGTGCTGGGCGAGATTCTCTTTCTCCATAGAGTGACTGAATAACAGATACAATTACATCAGTCATCATATATATATATATATATATATATATATATATATATATATATATATATATATATATATATATATATATATATATATATATATATATATATATATATATATATATATATATATATATTATATATATATATATATATATATATATATATATATATATATATATATATATATATATATATATATATATATATATATATATATATATATATAAATATATATATATATATATATATATATATATATATATATATATATATATATATATATATATATATATATATATATATATATATATATATATATATATATATATATATATATATGTATATTTAATGCAAATGAACATATATTATACAGTACATTTGAAAGTTTAATTTTATGTTAAGAAAGTATCATAACATTTGGGTATAAAATTTCAGGGTCTCCTGTTTAAATACCAACTCCTTTGAGATTCTATTCATGACTTATTAAATTGGATCAGTGATTTGTTACAAAAGTAAGGTCGAAACTTAATCCCTGTCCCAATAAATCCATCCGACTGAGATTACAATTTTGTGAGAAAAGTGCACACAGTATAATCTGAGACTGTCTGTGTAAAATTACACCAAATTGTACAAACAGGAATTAAGCTCCATAGCAGCTCATGGCCTTCATGTTCATAGCTTACCTGAATTGCTGTTTCGTCGTCTTTATCCAATTTGAAGCTGCTTTGGTATCCACGGTAAAATGGTGCCATAAGAGCCGATTGCACATCAGAGTGAGACAAACCAAGAGAATGACCAAATTCGTGGGCAGCTACTTGGAAGAGGTTGGTTCCTACAAAAAAAAAAGAGGGGGAAAATTAGTGGTTCGTTTTCATCAGAGTAATAAAATCCAAGACTGTGACCAAGATTCAGGAACAGCTACTTGGAAGAGCTTGGGTAATGGAAAAAGGGAAAAAATGATCAGATTGATTTTACCAGCGAGACAGTCAATGAAGAGGTTGGTTCCTGGAAAAAGGGGCAAACTTTATAAGTTTGCTGTTATCAGAGAGGATATGGGAATGTGGTAAACTGTTAAATTCCTGAAATAACATATATAAATTAACTTAAACAAGAAACTGATCTTCTAATAAATTATTAAGTGAACTGGATAAATAGGTCTTGAGACCAGATACGAGAGATATCTATTTCTATGTCATAAATCTCCCAGGGTCTCATATTCTATATAACTCAGCAAATTCTTTACTTCTCAGTCTTTCTATCTCTTTTAATCGCCCCAAAAAGTATATCCACAAAAACCCACCTCTGAAACTATTAATAGTCCAGGATTCGGTGTCATCGAAATGGGCATCACCACCATAAATTGGGAAATAAGCATGGGCCAAAGTGCCTCCTGGCCCGTCAAATGGGTCACCATCTCCATGTTCGCCCCGTTCAAACCGGACTTCGATGTGAACTTTACCTCCTGTCACGGGTTTGAAGGTCAGGTTGGTGGCATCAGACCATACCTGAAGGCACGCATTATAATTTATAATAATTCTACATACAATATAAATATGCTTTCTTACCATAAGCTCTGAATACATATGCATAAATAAACTATCATTAAAAATAAAACTATCAGTATAGTGTATTCTCTTTTTTGTAAATATTGTGACAGCAGGACAGGCCAAAAAAAAAAAAAAAAAAAATCTACCCTCATCGAGCCTGGGCACGAAGAAAACATAAAGTAAAGAGAAACAAAGATAGGTAGTATTGTGACTTGTCAGATGTGAAGGGCTAATAAGACATGTGTAACGAATGTTGAAGTAAGCATAGAAATAGAACTGTAACTGAAGGAAGACTTAACATCGAACTGTACTGGACAGTTTTATTCAAGTCCACAAGGCCCTTCAGGTGTAGTATCGCAATGGGTGATTGATGCTACGGGCCAATCTCTTCTACGTATTAATTAGGCTCTTAACATTAAAATAAAAATGGCATCAAGTAATTTGCTGTAATAATATAAAAGCTATATGGGACATCAATAAGAAGTCCATTACTTCTTGAAGGTTCAACCACCAAGATAAAATTATATTCCCTTTCTTTTGTTAGTCAAATAAATAACAGATTTAAGATTTATTTAAACTCCTGAGACAATCATAGAATTTAAATATAATCGTTAATGACACTGATAATAACAGAGGAGTGCCAAAAAATGCATTTACTATAAGAGAATTATTTTAGGAGTCTGAAACAAGAAGGGTGCCTAGATGAATCACTGAGGTTAGGTTAGGTTAAGATCATTTACCTTGAAAGCCGCGGCAATTTCTCTATCAACGTCAGCCTTGAGGAGACCTTTGGGATACTTGCCAATGGAGTATGTAAGGTCACGAACACGCCATCTTGAACCTGAGGACAAGACATAAATATCATATCTGGAAAATAAAATGTGATGAAGCGGTGGGGATTAACCAGCTGCGGCTGCCGGATCTCACAGCACAAGATTCTTGTCCACTTACCTAATGGGCGATCCAACCAGGATGGTGGTGGGGAACTCTGGCAACCCTTTATCCTCAAGGAGCTAAGAGGAGTCATCGAAGTATGTTTGATTTTGAGGAAAGTGTGCTTTGACTCAGCCACCCCCTTACAAGGGAGGGAGTGTCCATTTAAAAGAATGTAATGAGGCACGGATAAACTGACAATAAAACAAAGTAATGATTCTAGATAACAGTATGGGGAACAATCTGAGGACAAGATAAAATATACTCTAGGTATTAACTAAGGACTAAAGAAACTTCTAGGCAAGACAAAATAACCAAATCTTTTAGCTTCTCCCGTCAGGGGTCGCCACAGCAGATAAAACAACGAAAATATTTATTTTTTTCGTTTTTGAAATGTGTTGTTATGATCTATAAGAGTTGCAATGGTACCAGGTTTGCTACACCAGGGTTGTCACACATGGGTACCTGGGTTGGCACCATTGTAGCATAGGAATTAAAGAGTAGCAGACTCCAATATATTCTGCCACCTTTCACATCTCCCATGTTGATATGTGGTTCTGGAAGAGAAGGAATGCTTACACATTCCTCATTGTCACATCCTAAGATTAAGGGTGGAATTCTAATAATAATAATAATAATAATAATAATAATAATAATAATAATAATAAGAATTATAATAATAAAACTAACCCTGAAGGGCATATCGCTTCTTCCTGGCCTCGGTGCCAAATCCCACTTTATCTTTGACCCCACAACGAGGTGTGTTCATCATTTCTAAGGTCACTTCATCCAGCTGCCCAGTTTGCTCTAATCCAGCAAAAGCCTGAAAAAATAGATCACAGAATTACAAAAGATTCAAGATGTTACTGCTCCAAATTAACCTTGATGCAAATGCATGAAATTTCTGTGATGCAATATGCTGATAATTTATTTTTTTAATTATCTTTGCTGCAAATACTGAGACTTTATTTTTTTTCTAATTATCTTTGATGCAAATGCTGAGAATTTATTTTTCTAATTATCTTTTAAGCAAATGCTGAGACTTTATTTAATTATTTTTATGCAAATGCTGAGAATTTATTTCTTTATTTCTATTTGATGCAAATGTTGAGAATTTATTTTTTCTAATTCTCTTTGATGCAAATTCTGAGAATTTATTTTCCTAATTCGCTCTGATGCAAAAGTTGAAAATTAATTTATCTAATTCTCTTAGATGCAAATGCTGAGAATTTATTTTTTTAAATTATCTTTGATGCAAATCCTGAAAATTTATTTTTTTTATATTCTTTGCTGCAAATGCAGAGAATTTATTTTTTTAATTATCTCTGATCCAACTGCTGAGTATTCACTTTCTTAATTCTCTTTGTTGCAAATGATGAGAATTTACTTTTTTTTAATTCTCTTTGATGCAAATGCTGAGAATTCACTTTCTTTTAATCTCTCTGATGCAAATGCTGAGAATTCACTGGTTTTAATTCTCTTTGATGCGAAAGCTGAGAAATCACTTTTTTTAATTCTCTTTGATGCAAATGCTGAGAATTCACTGTTTTTAATTCTCTTTGATGCGAAAGCTGAGAAATCACTTTTTTTAATTCTCTTTGATGCAAATGCTGAGAATTCACTTTTTAATTCTCTTTCATGAAAATGCTGAGAATTTCCTTTTTTATAAATTCTCTTTGATTCAAATGCTGAGAATTTATTTTCTTCAATTATGCCGAGAATTTGCTTTGGATTTTTTTTTTTTTGGTATTTTCATTTTTTTTGGTATTTTCATATATATATATATATATATATATATATATATATATATATATATATATATATATATATATATATATATATATATATATATATATTTACAATATGCATTCCCAACAACGCAGTCAAGACAGCGGCTCGCCAAAGTCAATAATACATGACTGCAGATATTGGTTTATTTAACGAAGTTATTATGCTATATGACAATTTAATGCCAGATGGATAACTTATAACTTATTCATAATATACGGAAGCTTAAATGATGTTCATTAAATCTGCACCCCTGAGGGAGGGAGGCTTGAATACTTCCTCCGTGTTCCCCTGAGTGTCATAAGAGTCGACTAAATGGGGCGGGGCGAGAGGACTGGAAATCCCCTCTTCTGTATTTTCTCTTCCCAAAGAGTCAGAGTATTTTGTCTTGACTCAGCCACTCCTCTTGTAAGGGGAAAATGGCTCATGTATATAGACAGATAGATAGGAAAGTTTAGTTGGGGTATTTAAGTTAGACAGTGTAGTCACCGTGGCTCAAGCGGTAGCGTCCGCGACTCTGAGGCGTCAAGTCGAGGGTTCGCGCCCCGTCACGGTCTGAGATTAGCAAGGGCATTCACTCAGGGTAACGATTACATCAGCCAAAACAAATCCTTCGCAAGAGGGCAACCGTCCTAGCTCTTGGTTGAAAAGGGAGTCCGTGACGTAAAACCGGAACTAACTAACTAACATTTAAGTTAGACAGTGCTAGGATAGGGAGTGTAATATACACTGGCACTGTCTAAATATCCTTATCTAATCTATATTGCATATATCAAACATGACCCTGTTAGTAAAATAATATATATATATTCAATCAACGAATTTTTCACAGTTAAGATTTACTGTATATTTAGTTTGTCCTATGAATTTTCAAGAACTTATGGACAGAGAGTTATGACATTATTCGGTTAAGTGTTAAAATCATTGGAGAGGTCAGTTAGGTTAGGTTTCTTAACAAGGTACAATTTTGCTTAACAGGAGATTCTGACATAAATTATCCAAACGTATCAAGTGAGAATCAAGTAAACATGAGTAACCCCAGAACCCCATGTAAAGTTAATTAACCCAGTGAATTGTTCGTTTAAATTAGGTTAGGTTGGGTTTGGTAACCTGCTTTGTATATAAGACTCACCTGGAATTCTTTTATGGATTTTTCAACGGATTCAGCTGAAAGCAGAGCTCCTGAGTTGGGATTCGTAGAAGCGGGGTCCATATAACCGAATTTTGTTAAGTACATCTGCAAGAAGAGGAAAAAAACATATAATTAATAGAATACAGAATGAACATTATAATTTGAGTTTAGTAATATGCTTAAAGCACCGTTTTATGCGTTACAATTAGTCCTAATTCGAATGGGAGTGGGCACAGTGACGTTGGAACTGGGGGATTATGGTTGGTTCCCCTTCCTAACGCCCCGTGGTGGGATCGAACTCGCGTTAGTGACCTCCCAACTCGCGCGATGTACCAATGAGCTATCGCGGCTCCCAGCTTGGTAATGTGACGACATATAATACTTTACTTGGTATCATTAAAAACATTGTTACGAATATTAATTTTTTCTAGATAAAATTTTTTTGACAATTCGCTGGACAGAGATTCTTGATCAGGGATAAAAAGAAAATTAAAAAACCCCTATCATAGGTGACGTGTAATAGTATATGTAAACAGTGTTATCATTATTACACACACACACATATATACATACACAAACACACACATACACAGGTAGTTAATGCTAACTCAATCCATAGTTTTAAGGGACAA
>JAXCGZ010004394.1:0-2500 GCA_037179515.1 Halocaridina rubra
TCTTAATGTTTACTTTTTACATTGTGTCATTTTTTGTTTTCCGTTATATGTAATATGCGATATATATGTATTTGTATGTATATGTATAGATTCGAGTAAGTAATGTATATATATATATATATATATATATATATATATATATATATATATATATATATATATATATATATATATATATATATATATATATATATATATATATATATATATATATATATATATATATATATATATATATAGTGTGTGTGTGTGTGTGTGTGTGTGTGTGTGTGTGTGTGTGTGTGTGTGTGTGTGTGTGTGTGTGTGTGCCTAATTGTGCTTACTGAAAAGAGCCCAAAGCCCGTAGCTCTCCGTCTCCTGATCGGTTCCATTTTGTACTTAGTGATACTTATCATACCTGTATTTACCTTATTGTATTTACCTAATTGTCTTTACGGGAAAAAGCTCAAAGCTCGTATCTTCCCGTCTCCTGATCGCTTCCATTTTATACTTAGTCATACTTATCATACCTGTCCTTAAAACTATGGATTGAGATAGCATTAACTACCTCCTCGCTTAGCCAATTCCAATTATCAACTACTCTTACACTGAAAAACTATTTCCTTACATCCTGCAAAGAAGTTTTCTTACGAAGCTTTAAACTATGACCTCTAGTTCTAGAGCCAGCCATATCAAAATATCGATCCCTATCCACTCTGTCATAACCATGAAGAAATTTAAAGACTGTCACCATATCCCCCCTCACTCTTCTAGCTTCGAGTGATGGTAAGTCTAATTCCCTCAGCCTCTCATCATAACTGAGATTGCGTATTTCTGGCACCAGTTTCGTGGCATGTCTTTGAACTTTTTCAAGCTTAGATATGTGCTCTTTCAAGTGTGGATTCCAAAAGGGGGCTGCATATTCGAGTTTTGGCCTCACATAGGTTACATAAATATTTCTGAACATTTCCTTGTCTATGTGCCTGAAGGCTACCCTTACATTTGATAAGAATACATATGCTGCCCTTACTATGCCATTTATATGTATTTCTGGAGACAAATCTGCCAGTATGTTTACTCCTAGATCTCTCTCATTTTCTGTCTCTTGAAGTTGTACTCCAGCCACCGAGTAGTCAAGCTTGGGCCTTCTTGCACTTGTACCCATTCTCATTACCTTACATTTTGAAGTATTGAATTTCATTAGCCACTTTTCTGACCACTCATGCAGATTATTTAGATCCTCCTGAAGTTCTCTACCATTGTTCTCGTTTTTTACTTTCTTCACAATCTTTGCATCATCTGCAAACATATTCATGAATGAATTTACAGACTCTGGTAGGTCATTTACATATACAAGGAACAAAAGTGGCACTAAAACTGAACCCTGTGGAACTCCACTACTAACTCTTCTCCATTCAGACACTGAGTGTCTTACTCTAACCCTCTGTTCCCTTCCTTCTAAGTAAGTTTTTATCCATTCCAAAACATTTCCACCTATTCTAGCCATTGATTGCAGCTTCCTAATAAGTCTCCCATGTGGAACAGTGTCAAACGCTTTCTGGAAGTCTAGGAATATGCAATCTGCCCAGCCCTCTCTTTCCTGTAAGATTTGGCTTACCTCATCATAAAATTCTAATAAGTTTATTACTGTTGATCTACCTTCTCTGAAGCCATGTTGCCTCACTGACAAAAAGTTGAAGGATTCCAAGTGAAGAGAGATATGTTTCCTTAGTAGTTTCTCCATAAGTTTGCAAACTATGCTGGTCAAGGAAACTGGTCTATAGTTCAGAGCCGTATCCCTCCTTCCCTTTTTGAAGATAGGTATCACATTTGCTTGTTTCCAGCATCTTGGAATCTCCCCCGACTCCAGTGACTCCTTAAATATGATACTTAGTGCCACTGATATTGTGTTTGCGCATTTTTTAAGCACATGAGGGGATATGTCATCGGGACCTGTAGCTTTATGAACATCTAAATCCATCAGCGCTTTGCATACCTCTGTGGCTGTAAGGTTGATGTTCTCTAATACCGGCCCTTGAGCTTCTATCACTGCAATCTGAGGGGGTGGGGTATTTTCTACTGTAAATACTGACTGAAACTCCTTGTTCAATTCTTTGCAGATCTCTTCATCCGTCTCAGTGATGCTTCCATCCGCTCTCTTTAGCCTTAAAACCTGTTCTTTTACCTTCAGTTTTCCTCTGATAAAGCTGTGGAAAAGCTTGGGATTTTCTTTAGCCTTCCTGGTGATGTCCCTCTCATAGTCTCTCTCTGCCTCTGTGTGTGTGTGTGTGTGTGTGTGTGTGTGTGTGTGTGTGCTTTTACCTATTTGTGCTTACAGAAAAGAGCCCAAAGCCCGTAGCTTTCCGTCTCCTGATCGGTTCCATTTTGTACTTAGTGGTACTTATAATACGTGTATTCACCGAATTGTATTTACCTAATTGTGTTTACGGGAAAGAGCCCAAAGCTCGTATCTTCCCGTCTCCTGATCGCTTCCATTTTAGACTTAGTGATACTTATCATA
>JAXCGZ010004394.1:10000-25000 GCA_037179515.1 Halocaridina rubra
AAACTGGAAAATGATACCCAAAAAATTATTTAATTTAATTTAAAATAATTGAAGAGTGTGAGACGTTTACTAGGTTCGTGTCATGAAAATGAAATATCAACATATAATAGAAAAAATATATAAACTGAAAACACATTAACTATTGAATTAAACGGAAATTTAACATAAACAAGTGCTCGAAAATTAAATAAATTGCAAACACATTAACTGTTAAACTGAGAGATATTTTATTATATATTTTAAAACCAACAAAATAAAAAACACCCAAAAACAAATTACCTGTTAAACTGAAAAAAAAAATCTATGCTTACACTTACACCTAATACTCTGGCGTATTCATCTCACATCTCTTACTATCCCTTTACGTCTGACAAGTCACAACACTTCATTTATTTTTCTTTTCTTTCCCTTTTTTTGGTGCCCGGGCCCGATGAGAACAATTTATTTTCTTCCCGTCTAGGTGTCATATTCATAAGAAAAAAACTGCTACAAAATTGGCATTAATTAAGCACATAAACTGTTAAACTGGAAGATGTTTTAGATATATGGTGCTAAAAAGTGAATAAAATCTGCAAGCACATTAACTGTATATATTGTTATTGGAAGATGTTTTAGAGTACTGTATAAGGTGCTAAAAAACGAATAAAATCTGCAAACACAGTAACTGTACATATATTTGAATGGTGAAATTATTAAAAGTAAACTCAGATACTGGTTATAGTAAACATTAAAGGAAAAATTAAGAATATAACATCACTTATTTAAACAGGAGATAAGGATGGCTCTGTGGTAGTACATGCAAGTTGCAAAGTGACTGATCTGAATTCACTTCCATCGCAGGGCATTAGGAAGGACAGCAAGCCTTAATCATAAGCTCCAACTTGTTTGTGTCCACCCCCATTTGAATGGGGACTGGTTATTAATTTAAAAAAAGAGTAGTTATAAATCAAGTTTTTAAATTATGAAAGAAATCTGAAATGTGAGTTTGTTAGTGAATAACTATGAAAATGAGTGAAAACTAGTTAAGTTAAACTAATGTTGATAATATACGCTAGAGTATAATACCTATAGAAGATTATGAGCGAAAACTATTTACAAAACTAATGAATACTTATTGAACTAAAAATATATATTATTACAAAGAAAATGACTACTAGTTAAATAAAACTTATATCAATATTATAAATTGGATAAAAGTAACTAGTGACAGATTATGAATGAAAACTAACAGGAAAATAAACTAAAACTAGAAAATACTAATGTAACTAGAAATATGTAAATTATTTCTCCTTGGAGTAGCCATGGACCACAGTAGCATAGTGGACAGAATCCTCGAATCGTGACGTAATAGATCCGACTTTGAGTCCACAGCGGGGCACTAAGAAGGGCATTCAGCCAGAGTAAATTCCTCAGCCACAATCTGTGTCCACCCCCATAATGGGGATGAATAGCGACTTGTAAGAAGTAGAAAAAAAAATCCTTTGAATTTTATTCAATCTAAAGACATGCAATCTAACAATTAAGTATATGAGAGAGAGTGCTTTCATGGGAAAAGATCAATAACAGCCATGAACTTTGACCTAATATGTAGATTTTTGACCTAGTTTAGTTAAAAAAATGCCATTTTTTTCAAGTTTTTTTTTTTTGTGTCACTATTATATGTACCCCTGTTAGAGGGGTGGACACAGACATATAAGAACTGGGGAATCATGGCTGGATGCCCTTTGTACCACTCAACAGTGGGCTTGATCCAGAAACGAGTATTTTAACCAGTACGTTATCGCGGTCTCCCGTGTCGCAAGAGTGCGTTACAGATATTTATAATTCTATCATTATCTAGTTTGAATAAAAACATGCAAAACATAAACTAGTTCTGTCCTAAAATTACTAAAACACACGATTAAAATTCTGTTAACATCTAATACAAATTTGAAAATGGAATATATAAATATCTATATGTGCATCAAAGAGGACTGCATATATATATATATATATATATATATATATATATATATATATATATATATATATATATATATATATATATATATATATATATATATATATATATATATATATATATATATATATATATCTCAATGGGAGATGCTTCTCTCTCTATTCTTCAACGGGGTTATTCAAAGCATGGTGGTTCTTCAAGATCTGTGTAAATCTTGCAGTCCTCTCAGATGCCATTTCCTTATATAAAATGTCAAGAGCTTCCCTTCCTTAATATAGAGATATGTATTTGAGGCATAGTGCTTTGAGACTTGTATAAATTACGTGTTCCTCATTGATGCTCTTTTCATACATTAAGAAACCATTCTTTTTCTTTATTATATGGGTACATTAATATACATATTATGTAATTTTCTACAAAAGGGAGTGGTCGAGTCAAAGTGCACATCCGTTTATCAGAAAGCTAATTCTCCCCTTTCACCCTTCTTAGCTCCTCCTTTATAAAGGATCACCACAATTCCCCCTGCCACACTACTTGGGCCACCAACAATGTAAGTAGGATTAAATCTTCTGTAGTGGGGTCCGACAGATATTTAAATCCTCATATCATGTTATCTATGAAAATGGATATATATGACATAATAATAATAATAATAATAATAATAATAATAATAATAATAATAATAATAATAATAATAATAATAATAATAATAATCACTGCTAAATAATGCTTATATTTTTGACAAAGGTTTCATAGTGTGTATGTGAAATATGTTCATACTGAAAATAAATAACACACACACACCACACCACACAAAGGAAATTAATTAGTGAGCAATAAATGTAATATCAGAATACCACAATCTCTTATGGTGACTGCTTCTGATATAATGTAGTGTATATTGTGATAATTAATTCCTAAGATCACTATAAGTTATGGCGACTGAAAATACAGTCTCTAGATATGTGATCAGTGAAAATATATAATGAATAGCAATATAAGCCTGGACTCACTTACAGGGTATAGTAGTACCTATGTCCTACAATCACTGTAATTTATGGTGACTGAGCTAAACAGACTGATGCGAGTACATATGAAACTGGTGAATATAGACACAAACTGTAATATTACAGGGATTGTGATAATTATGTCCTAATATCCCTATTACTTATGGTGATTGAATATAAAGAAAATACAGTATATATATATATATATATATATATATATATATATATATATATATATATATATATATATATATATATATATATATATATATATATAAATAAGTCCAAACTGTTAGCATACACCACAAAATAGTAAGGAAGCCCATCAGTGAAACAAAACTTATAAACTAGTTAAGTTTTATAAGTTTTGTTTCACTGATGGGCTTCCTTACTATATATATATATATATATATATATATATATATATATATATATATATATATATATATATATATATATATATATATATATATATATATATATATATATGAATAGTGAAAATATATAATGAATAAAGAATAATAAGCTTGGAATCACATACTGGGCTGAGTGATAATTATGTGTTAATATCAAAGCAATATATTTAGTGTAAATGCCACAACTGACGAGCAATAAACAACTAGAAACAAACTAATTGGAAGTTAGTCATTAGAGAGGAAAATAAGAGCAAACTAGAAGTAATACAACCACGAAACACAGCAAGGCAGCCACAAATGTAACAAATATACTTGAGGTAGTGGGAATTTAGCATACACTGCCCACGCATGGTTCGTCTGCCATATTTGTTGCAAGAATAAGAATTAAAGAAGGAAAAATTGCTGGCCTAATGTTTCCCTAAGCTGGGGGACTGCGGTTATGCAGTAAAGTCAGGAATTGACAAACCCATGTTCTAACCCACCTTGGGGCATTAAGAAGGGCATCCAGTTTTAATTCTCCAGCTCTAATCTGTCTCCACCTCCATTCAATTGGAGATTAATAGCAACACAAAGCTTCAAGCAATTTGTTCTGTTGCTCTATATAGCAATTAATGTTTATACAGTCAATAACAGACCATAAATTACGCCAACTCATTCTTGGGCTAAGCTAAAGCTTGATATATGGCAATAATATCTTTTAAAACACTAGTAACTTGCTTGTGCCCACTGCAGGGCAATACAAAGGGCATCCAGCCTTAAATCCCCAGCTCCAACCTGTCTGTACCCACCCTCCTTCAAACGGAAAATAATAATGACGCATAAAATCACAACAAAACGCTAGTGACAACTGGGTGTATTTGCTAATACAGGGGGTCCCCATTTTACGTCAGGATTCCGTTCCTGACCGCTGACTTAAGTCGGATTTTGATGCAAGTCGGAAAACACATAAATTCGAACCTAGATCCCCCACTAATGCTAAAAATAAATACTCTAAAACATAGAAAAATAATCTAAGTTCTTAATATAATACATAAAAATAGTTCAAGTACACTCTACAGGATTGCTTCTCTTTACTACAGTGGTTGTTTGGATTTGGATGACTGGTATGTCCAAAAATTGATTTATTAATTACATATTGGTCTCTGATGTAACGTCAAAACGACTTAACTTGGAACAACTTAAAACGGGGACTCCCTGTACTCTATAATGACAATAACAGCATAAAAAAATGTGTGAAATATAACTATCAAAAATAGTGTAAATGTCTTATAAAGAGAATTAATACCTCATTACAGCATAAAGTAAGACGAACAGTGTACATACAACATGTAAGATGCACAAAAACTCTGTAGAAATTAACACAAGGAAATACAGTTGTCCCTCATCTTACACGGTTTTAAAAAGTGTGGTTTTGAATATACATAGTTGGAATATAGAAAAAATTACATATCACAAAATTTTCTCCATAAAGAATATAGTACGTACAACAAGTACAGTAAACTTTTTGCATAAATTTACATAATAGTTGGAAACGTTTAAGTACAATAAGGTACTCTAGGCAATGATTCACAGTATACAAGAGGTTGGTAATACATTATATGCTAAGCATAGCCACATCTATACAAGAGTTTTGACTGTAAGCGATTTTTGACTTACATGGAGAGTGATGCAACCAATCAATAGCGTAAGAGGAGTGACAACTGAATTAGATCTACACATGTGAATAATGATTTAAGCTCTGAATATATAGTGTAAAAATATACATGTTTATGGATGTTCACATTCTTAGCTTATGTGTAAATAATATGCAAATATTTGCATAATTGTTTGAATTGCTATAGTGTACATGTACCTAATGTGTGTATGACAATCTGTGATTTTCATAAAATAAATGAATAATAAATTACATCCAGTTTTGATTCCTCAGCTCCAATCTGTCAGTGTCCACCACCATTGAAATGAGGATTAAGAATGACATACAACAGCAAACAATCTGCGCTTTTCATAAAATAAAGTTATTTCCAGCCTTACTTCCCCAGCTCCAACCTCTCTGTATCCACCCCGATTCAAATGGGGATTAACACAGACACATAACATAGCAAATATATATATATATATATATATATATATATATATATATATATATATATATATATATATATATATATATATATATATATATATATTTGAAAGATTAGGATGACTGTGCATTGTCTATTGTAGCAGTTTCTCCGGGAGTGAGTTACCCTCCATACTGCTCACGATGAGCTATGTGAGCCAACAAAAATTAATTTTGAAACAGCAAACACTTTCCATCTCTCTATAATGACTAGAAAGTAAATGAGAAACTCAAATTTTGTTCTAGCCATATACAGAGCCAAAATCTATTAGTTATTCCATTATCCGATATACTACACCAGATGTAGGTATCATCTGACCCTTCTGAACTATCAGAATAGGTTGGATGATCCAATCAATGATGCCTCTCCAGGATGTAACACATCATTTCATGCAATAAAACGCATTATGGAAGACTGCACTGTAGTCATACAACCACATATGCCAGCAACACAACACACTCCCTGGGAGCTACGAAGTAATACCCAAAATCGGAAGTGACCTTCCTAAGATTTAAGGGCTGTTCAGCCAAGGAGCTTAGGAAGCAACAACAATTAAGATCTCAGTCTTACCTCCCTCACTATGTTCCCAAACCTTCCAACCTGCAATGTCCCTCTAATTCACTTTTTTTTATTATAGCGTTCATCTAATCAAAGCATTATAAATAAGACTTAAAATATTGAGAATACGATCTTACATATAAATAACAAGAAGGTGTATTTAAAAAAAAGTCAAAGTAAGATCCAAGTTTATTGCAAAGAAGCTACAACCAGAGAGGAGCTTACTGTAAATAATAATAGTTAAATAACTGCCATACGTCAATGACAAAACAAACTTGACGATTGTTTTATCAACACTGTTAACAGAATAATGTCTTAATGGCTTGCACGAAACAGTGAAGAGCAGATAAAAAAATAATATGACTGCTTTATCAACGCTGTCAACAAAACTAATGTGCTATGGCTTCCTGCAAACAGTGCAGAGTATTTAACTACTATCATCAAGACAGATTTAAATACTGCAAATACCGTGTCGAAGTAACCTTAAATAGTGTGAGCAATACTCAAGAATGGGTCTCAGTTTACCATTACAATATATATACACATTTTCTGTGCCACCCATCGAAGCTAAAATAGCGAGGTTTTTGCGCATTTCTAAGAAAATTTTCTCAGCAGATATATAAAGTGCTTAGACTCTTTTTAACACTGCTATAATAATTTCATCTACACTGAAAATCTGTCTGTGATTCAGAAACCTCTCATTATACTGTATGCCGTTTCAGCAATGCTGAGTTCATGTGATTACATATTTCTCATAACATAAACCACTTAATACAATTACTAGTGTTATTACAAGAAAATAAAATACTGTGCATAAGTGAGCTACTTCTAATATAGTACCAAGAATAATGCAAAAACTACAACTTCTCCGACAACCCATCTCTACTATACTGTACATGCTTTTCATTCTACATCTTGTGGTTAGCATTTACAAACAGTATTCCAACTGAAACAATGTCAGTCCTATAATTATATATATATATATATATATATATATATATATATATATATATATATATATATATATATATATATATATATATATATATATATATTTCATGCAACAACTAAAACATGTCTTTTTCCATAACAATGGTTAAAAATAGTTAAAAAATAATTATTTGTTCCTTTTTTTACATAGTGCAATATAAGTTCACAAATAATATTAAAAAGCAAATGATTCCAACACCAACAGGTAGCAACACTTGTTTACAATATAAAAACACATTACACAACGCGAGGATTCAATTTCTGAAAATACACATTTTTCTAGGTGTCTTTAAGGACTGTCCTGGGGTTGAATCCACGAGTTGAGTAGTATGTGTTCAAATAATATTTATCACAGATAATTTCAAGAATATTGCAATTTGCTATTAATCCGATTTTTATTAATGTACAATATAATAAAAAACTAAATTATCTTCGTTCCAGTCCTGCTCTTCCTTATCCTCATAATACTTTGGGGTTTTGTGGTGCCAGATAGATTATTACTATAATATGTATGAAAACAAAAATGATCTTATATACAAGAAGTAAATTAGGATTTGGTACTATTCGAATGTCAAGCCTCCACAGGAGTGTCTTGAAACCCACTTCCTCCCTCAGACAGACGAGGACCACGAATGTAATAATTAACCAGAGAAATTCCAAGAACAGACTTCTCTTGAAAGGAATCAGAAATGAGTATTGAAAAACTGGAGATTAGATCTGTTCCTAATTCAGAATATTATAATAATATTAACCTTTACATGAGAATATTAAAATGCTATCACGCATTACATTAATCCAAATAATATGCCTCCTACTTTCGGGATTCGACCCTGACACCTGTGGAACAGGAGTCCACAGCTAAGTGCGCTGAGCCACAGAGGTCAAAGAGAGAGAGAACTGGAACTTCTATTGAAGCCTCAGGTTTACAGAGGGAAACAATGCGTCTCTCTGCAGGTTCTAAATTTGAATTCCATAAGCAGGATGTAAAATACCTGGAAACTTCACATTCATGCATACCGTACTGCAGCCTATGACGTAATAATAATTACAGTTATACCGGGTAAAGACTCTTAAGCGAAATGCTTGCTTAGTACTTAAATCTAACATAAGTAATGCTAACTCTGTCAAGCCAAAACAAGAATTAAAATGTCAGTGATATAGTTAACAGAAAAATATATATAGGGAAAATGGATACGTTGCACAGCCATACTGCATCCTCTGACATCTTTTCTCTCCTTCTCTCTCTCTCTCTGAGTCACCCCCATCCCGGTACTTATCCTAGGGAGCAGTTGTCCTAAGGAGCCACTTTTCTAAGTGGCAGTTTTTCTTGAGGGCAATCACCCTAAGGGGTAATTGTCCTTGATCTTTTACGATAATCCTACTAAGTCATTTGCAGCCGTTAATTGCGTAAGAAAAGAGTAAAGTATGGTAGATTAGTTCCGTTTCATAGACCAACGCTTGTTATAATCTATACAGGTTCAGTCAAAACCACCTCTCATTGAAAAAGAAGTATCCTTGCTAATTAAGTCCTTGAAAACCATAATGAAAATAATCTGAGTGCACACTCAACCGAAATAAAGAGGATTGGACTGGACAAATAACAGTTCTGAAAAGACTCTTGAGTGCACACATTATTAAAATGAAAACAAATTGAGTTCACACGTGAGTGTAATAATAAAAAAATTTAGTGTGCACAAAGCCATGATGAAGAGCTTGTGTGAACATAACCGAGATACAAAGAAATTAAGTGCAAACATGACAGTAATAGAAAGAATTTGAGAGCACATAACTAACGAAAAACACTGAGTGCACTCATAACAATGATGAAGAAAATTTAAGTGCACACATATGTCCATTAAAAAAAATTATTAAATGAACGGTGTGAGTTCATACACAACGGTAACACCAAAAACAATGTACATTAAGTTAATGACCTCTAGTTGTATTATACCAATGTGACCTCAAAGGAGATCTAGTATGCCAAAGAAATTAGATTCTCAGTCAACAAAAAAACATTCTTACTAAATTTTTACTGTCCATATATTTTTAAGAGAAAAATACGAAAAGATGCTTCCATTTGTCACGTTATTGTAAGTGCCGCAGGGATGATCAAGAATTAATTTGTGGATAACGTCTAGTGTAATTTTGTTATTGTAGTACCATGGACAAACAAAAATCATGTTGCAATTCCAACAGCACTGAGTGCCTGCTTTGTATGAGCTTCACATTAAAACATTGGCTCAATAAATTTAATACCTTTTAAACACACTACAAATTGATGTCTAAAAATGGCAGAGGAAAAAAAAATAAAAAGAGCTATGAGGTACCCTTAAGGAGTACAGTTCACTCTCGGTCCACAATGAACACCAAAGCAGCCCGCACAGAATCCACAACGGCAGTACATACCTTCACCGCATGTTCCGTACTCTCTCCAGATTCCACCGCATTGTTCTCCTGGGCCCTGAAACACAATGATACCAAGAATATGCACAATATTTGGATCTTGCGAAAAAGAGTAAGCCCAGGGTACTCTAGGGTTATGCATATGTACAAGGTAAGTCACTTAATCTAATCTAATCTAACTTAACAATCTACAGGTTATTTAACTTTACATGGGATCTGAGGGTTATGCATCTTCACAAAGTCCTGATAGACCAAATGAAACCTGGTATAATATTGAAGTTCAGATGCTTAATGTGCAATTTTGCCCTTACTGAAGAATGAGTTTATACATATAATGTGTCAATATTTTATGATCCCATGAATCTCTTGGTGCACTGGGGACTGTGGTAGCACGGTTGTACGAGAACTTGACTCGGAAAGTGACATCCCCGCATTCGAGCCTACTGTGGAGCGTTATGAAGGGAATCCTGCCTTAAATCCTAAGCTTCAACCTGCCTGTGTCCACCCCTAATTGTATGGGGCTTAATAGTGACATATAAAAATGGCAAGTAATAACAACAACATCTACTGGTGTACTCATTTAGCCAGTTAACTAGACAGAGGTAACCATGACAGCACCCATTACCCTCTCCTTTCATCCCTCTAGTCAAGAGCAGCCGTAGAAGACATCTTTTACAATGACCTCAGGACATCCCAGTTTGGTAGACTTGTATCAAATCCATGGGCTAATGATATTGCATACTGCTAAAGCAAACAAAAGAACAATTTTATATGAAATAATCTAATGTCTTAGGCACTGTCTCCTGCAGACGTACATCACTGTTGATGAACTCTGATTATGAACAAGTAACAGTAATGAGCTTGTGAATTCTCTTAGACACTTTACAAAGAGAATTAGGAGTGGATAATGCTTTACTGGTGTGAAGAGCAATTTCATATTAATATTGCAAATATCTGTTACCACGAAAGTTGTCTCAGATGTGCCTTAAATCATTACTGCACAAAAGGATCAGTCATACCAGCTTGGCATCATGTTGAAGAAAGTCATTTAGGGAAATGGGTTATCATAAGTATCATCTAAAATATGCTTCACAGGATAAAGAAGGAGTATATTAGAGGAACAGCGCAGGTAGGACCGTTTGGGAACATGGTGCAAGAAGTGACACTGAGATGATTTGGGCATGTGAAGAGAAGGGATGAGGGTATATAGTAGGCAAAGGCTGCTGAGGATGGAGCTGTCAGGCATGACTGGGTGAAGCAAGCCAAAGAGAAGGTTTATGGATGTGGTGAGGGAGGATATGAGGGTGTGTGATGTAATGGACCAGGACACAGGGGATTGGGAAATAGGGAGAGGCAAGTGAAAGATGGTTTTGGCATGTGATAAAAAGGGATGAAGGGTATGTCTGGAGAAGGATGCTGAGGATGGAGGGGTAAACCAGGAGGGGGTAAAGTAGGCCTAAGAGAAGGTTAATGGAAGTGGTGAGGGAGGACATAAGAGTGTGTGGTGAGATGGAGGAGGACGAATGGGACAGGCTGATTTGGAGACTCATGATTCACTGTGGCGACCCATCACGGGAGAAGCCGAAAGATATGATGAATGTGTCTACTATATGCTTTACATTACTTATATGAAAAATAAGGTATGCTACATCAGGCTGTTAAAGAAGAAGAAAAAAAGATAATACTAATCTGCCTATTACTGGATTGCTGTCTATATCAAGTCCAAATTCACTTTGAATAATATGCTCATTATCATCACCATCATTATCACCTCCAACGCCATGTGACACAAGAGGCCTCGTTACAATTCCGCCCTTCATTTCATTCCTGTGCCTTCATGGCTATAGATCACCATTCATCCCCTGCCTCTCTTTTCACAGTTCTGACCCAAGTAGGAATGAACTGAAGATATTCTTTCAATTAATAAATAAAAATGGACAAATATAAATTCTACTTTAGAGAGCATCTTACCTTTGCACATTCTGATATGCCACACCAGTTTAAAACTGTATCATATCGACATTTACTTAGGTCTTGCTGCCTTCTCTGCACGTTTGGGCATAGGGGACTACTACTGGCCATTCTGAAATTATATGCTATGAGTAAATAATAATAATACTAATAATAATAAGAAAGATAAAAATAATAATAATGATACTAACAATAATATTAATGAAGTAATAATAATAATAATAATAATAATAATAATAATAATAATAATAATAATAATAATAATGATAATAATATAACATGAATGATAAACTTTCCTCCCAAATAGCAGTCAGTTACAACAAATTTATGATGCCGCGTGGCACGACTGACTAAGTGCCGCCATGACCGGCTTTGGACCATGACGAGGTATCTCGATTAAAGTGTGTATAGACGTCATTTAGTTTTTCATACAATGTATCACTAATATTCCCATATCAAATGGGAGATGGAAAGAGGCAAATTGGAACTATAAGGGGAATTAAGGCTAGACATCCTTGCTAATGCTTTGCAGTGAGCTTGCACACGGGTCTGTCGCTTCCCGAGGCAAGTGCTCTAACCACTGCTCAACTGCGGTCCAAAGGCAGGAAACTGCACAATTAGATGAAACTAAAGCTAGGGCTCTTCTATCACAAATGGAAACATTCACTAGTGCACATGCTGTATTTAAAGAACAAGATTAAGCAAATGGCTTATTAATTAAATTGTAGAGCCAGACATCAGCTCTCCCAATCTTACTCATGCTAAATCACTAAGACACTGCTTTCCCTCAATGATGTAAAGATATGCATATTACATTCATAATTAAATAATATTACTGTGTATACATTACCACACGTTTATGTAAATAATGTGTACATAATATTCTCTCTCCCTTTAATCCTGACTAAGGGGCGTTGGGAAGGGCATCTAGCCTTAATCATCCCTTATAGCTCCAACACGTTTGTGTCCACCCCATTTGACTGGGGATTCACTGGGGCACATAAAAAGGTGCCATATTACTCTCTCTTCCTTTGGTTTAGCCTAAGTTAATTCTGGATTACACACACAATAAGTATCAAATGCATATTCTTGTTAGATGTGGCAAAATTTCTCTGTTAAGCTAGAAGTGCTGTTAGAACCACTCTCACATTACATTAATAAATCTTTAGATCAAATGCATCATCATTTATCTCTATTTTCAAATAAAGTAGAGTATATGCTTTTGGCGCTTTTGAAAGAATGAGTTGCCTTCGATGCCCTACCCATCACCCCGCCATAGGTTCGATCCCGGGTCTGTCACCTATGGAGTCAAGTATTCTTATCACTACATTAAGTTGGTCTCTGCACACAGATCTAAATTCCATCAATAAAAGAATAAAAAGACCCAGCTAAGAAGGTTCTATCTAGTCAGGATACTCTCTAAATAAGCAGAGGTAGACAGCTGCTGTTACTACCTTAGACCAACAGCCTGCAGCTGCACTCATGTTGGTAATATGGCTGTGCGTGAGGTAGAGACGACGCATGAAAAGTACATTTATTTTTCATGCGTTGTTATTGCCTGTCTAGCCACGGGGTGTGTGTGTGTGTTTTTTTTATAAGTCTAAGATTTGCATGTTTTCGATGTTGGCTGCATACCAGCATCTTTTACTCAATAGGTAAGTTCTCTATGTGAATACAAAAATTGTTTCCAGTCCATATAAGGGTTCTAAGGCAAATGTCTCAGGACAATAGCCCCATGGACAACTGCCCCTACAGGAAAACTGCCCCCACAGGAAAAATGCCCCTACAGATCAACTTTCCCATAGAACAACTGCTCTGCATATTTGCCTTTATTTAATATTTCTTATATCAAAATCGCATACAATGCAAACTTCAGCTTAACCTAATAGATCCTAAGACAAATCTTATCATTGGAAAATTCTTCTCATCGGAGAATCAATGGAGCAGTTGTCCTTAGTCCATTGATCTGTGGGGCACTTCTTCTGATACCCCAAATAAGTAAGGAAAACTCGCATGCGATAGAAAGGCAAGAGAATATTTCACATCAGTCAAGGCTATGCCATAACAACTTATAAAAGACCTAAAAATAGAACCTTTTTATAATTGCTGAATAATGTGGTCAGCTCTGGCCCATATATGCACCGTTTCAAGTGTCACAATTAGCCCCCATTCGAATGGGGGGTAGACACAGACATTTTGGTGCTGGGGGATGAAGGTTGCATACTCTTACTAACATCACAAAGTGTGCTCGAACCCACACATAAGTTGCTTCCCCACATGCGATCGGTACATTTGAGGTACTCCAGCTCTATGGCTCATATGTACACAAAAATAGAAATAAAGAGATAGAATTTCAGTTCACATTCTCTCTCTCTCTCTCTCTCTCTCTCTCTCTCTCTCTCTCTCTCTCTCTCTCTCTCTCTCTCTCTCTCTCTCTCTCTCTCTCTCTCTAAAAATAAAAAATAAAATACTTTCTATAATGAAAGGCCCATTCTTAGTCTTGAACTGTGTATAAATTAGTAAAAACTGTACACAAGCTAAATGTAGTTCTATACAATTATAGACCATTTTGCATTCCTCTTCCCAAACTGGTAACAGCACGACAGATATAGAACACAGAGAAAAAGACTAATATCTTATCAACCTTGCTAACAGTCTAAACTTGCCAACAACAAACAAACTAGAGGAGGTCATACAATAAATTTAGCTTAAACTGTATCTCAAAACATCGTCATCATCCTCCACTCAAACACCGCTATATCTCGGTGCACCTGGCAAATACATCTATTTTTAGCCATTTCCATCTATCCATTGATAACATCTTGAGGCTCATGAAAGTCATCTATTTCTAATAATTTTCTCTGTTATTAAGGGTATCACAGTAATATAAGTGGTAAAATGCTCCACTCAGGAGGTGCTGGATCCGCATTCAGCCAATCATGGATCGTTTGGAAGTGCATCCAGCCTAAATTTCCAGGCTTCAATTGGCCTGGGGGCTAATTATTAACTCCAACAAAAGAACAAAAGTTGGTCAAATTCTGGATGCTATTACTGGGCATATATCTATTGCCCTACAAGAGGGATCGCGGTAGCTCAGTGTCAGAGTGCACAATTTTGGAAGTGACTATTGCAGGTTCAGTCTCACCGCTGGGCATTAGGAAGGGCATCCAGCTTTAATGCAATTTCTCCAACATGTCTCAGTCCATCCCCATTCGAATGAGGTCTATAAGTGACACAAACGGTGCATATTCAATGCCCTGCAAGTAGGACCGCAGTTCCTCAGTGGTACAGAGGGCAAGTTGGCAAGTGACTAGTACGGGTTCAATCCCACCGCTGGGCATTAGGAGGAACATCCAACCTTAATCCTACCAGCTCTAACATGTCTACTCCCATTCAAAAGAGGAGTTATTGTGACATAAAGCGGCGCACTGCTAAATCCCTAAAAGTGGGGCAGCGGTACCTCAGGGATAGTGTGCACGAGTCGGGAAGTGATTAAAGTGGGTTTGATCCAACCATGGGGCGTTAGGCAGGCCATCTAGCATTACTCTAACCAAATCTAACAAGTCTGTGTCCAC
>JAXCGZ010004394.1:32500-37500 GCA_037179515.1 Halocaridina rubra
AAATGTAAAAGACCGCGAATGTCCGTCCATAATTCCCGCGACCGACTTCCTGAAATACTTGGGTCTGCGGATGAGAAGTGACGAGTGGTCAAATAGAAAATATTATAAAACTTTGAAGGAACTTTTCCTAAGATGTTTCTTAGTAAGCCGAAGTGTGACCGGAGCATTGAGTGAAAATGCCCATTACAAGAAGTATAAGTTGCCGGATCCGACCAAGAAGACGGCGATTCGACGATTTTACTCGAAGAGAAGAAGGAAAACCCGCTCCTTCCTTGCCTTCTGCCATGAAGTTTTTCAGGACCACCTCCTTAAAATAGCTAAGTACTTGTGATCTGTATCCAGTGAGTAATGGGACAATTAGTAAAAGAAATTGAGGTCGGTGGACGCTGCCATTTTATCTTGTAGTTATGCTTTGACTCAGCCAACCCGCTTATAAGGGGTGTGGCGCTTAATAAGTTGATAAAAGTAGAATTTCTGTACCCATTACTAACATGGATAATTTGTACTAATAGCTATAAGCAGTAATAAACTCCGTTTTTTTTTATAATTTGAGTAATGTAAAGAAATTTCGTTGGAAGTGCGTTCCATTTATTTGTATTAATGCTTAGATTGAATTTTAAGAACGCGAATGTATCGATTTTTAATTGAAAAAATTTAATGCACGGGAAATCACTGTTACAGTATATTAATTTCTTAAGTGTAAGAATTACAGTGAGTAATATACTTGAATCTGCTTTTAAGGTTTTACTTAGAACACGTGTGGTTTTCGAGAAAGGAATGCGGAAGTGACCATTCGATCTCCCAACCTCGTTATTGTAAATCTGTAGTAATTGTACTGAGCTTTGATATTTTAAAGTACGTGTAAAATCATTTTTATATAAATTTCTTAAAGCGTAAGAAATCGAGTGTTACGATTGCGCCTGTTTTTAAGTTTTTTTTTTCTTTTTTTGTTTGTTTTTATCCGCGGGAGTAATGTTTTAGCGAGAGAAAGACATAAACGACAGATCGTTCTTTTTGTGTTATGATGATGGGGAATTAATATTACGATACGTGTGTGGCATGTTCTTTTTGAAGAATAAGAAATTTTCGTGATATTAGTTAGAGATGAGTTTTTTGATTTCACGCTATGCAGGTGAAAGTAAGAGTAAATTAGAGTAATTTGTGCTGTCCTAGAATAGGGAAGGTTTTTCAGTGTCACCCAAACGTAGCTTCAAGGGAGTAGAATGTTTGTTTGTTCGTTAGAATGGGACCTAGGACTGGTGAGGAAGTCTGTGACCGCACGGCTCAGCCGAGATTTCACCCTTACTCTTCTTCAGAGAGACCGGGAAAGGAAAACCAACGTTGCAAATTAAAGGGAATTTTACAGAACGGGGATGATAGTCTTGAAAGTGATGTAGCGAATGTGACAGCGAGTGAGTATGAATGACTGGGGGTATAATGGGGGGTTGCTCTAGAGGGTGAAATCGCGGAAAGCACCGTTAGGAAGCATGATTGGGGAGTCTGCGAGGATCGTTCCCCTGCTCCGCCAGGTCCTCCTGCATGCCATATCAGAGTGTATTTATGGGAGGTGATGCGCTGTTGCAATATCTAGTGAGGGATATGGATGAGAAGGTAATTCTCCACCTGCCCAGATATGGTTGAAATGCCGAGTTTGTTTTATTTTTGTTTTGTCCCCTACTCCGCCATTGAGATTATTATTCGATTTCCGAGAGATTCCAAGATAGATGTTACGTGATAAAGGACGTGAATCTATGAATGATTCTTTATTTCCTTTGCTAGCTGCAGTATATACATTATTTGTCTGAAGAGATATGTTAGATTGATAAAGTAAAACTTTGCGAGTTTTAGCCATGATAATGTTTTATCAAAATTATTTCGGCTTGGTCATAAAGAAAGAGTGAGAGCTGACACGAAATGACAACAAGAATGTTACACAGCTGTATCCCGTATTTGAGAGAGCAGATATAAGTCAAATTCGAGATAGTAAAAGAAGATATATATTTTATGTTTGAATTGTTTATGTACAACTCCGTACGAGATTTTGAAGTTTAAGCAAAATGCATTCCTTACTGTTGATAATGAAATATACTTTTTGTTTTTATTATTGCATACACAGAGATAGACTTTTTATATTCTTAGATACCCGTTTTTGTTATAGTTCTTTTTGTATTGAAGAAATCTTTAAAATCTTACTTAAAGGATTCTGAAAAGATTATCTAAAGATAACCATGGTTAATCCCTAGCATTTTCATGAATTTTAGATTACAATCGGGCTAATTAAAGATAATTGAGATTATTAGAGATTATTTGCTGAGTTTTAAAGTTAAAATTAATGACACTTAAGTCCTTTTTAAGAAGTTGTTAAGAAAAAGATATTTGCACTTTTGTTGATAGTAGTAGGGATACTGTCACATATGATTTTAGTTTTTTTGCTTTAATTTCATCAGTGTGTGTGCTTCGACTTAACCCTCTGATTTATAGCATGAAAAGAGAGAGATTGTCATTATAGACAAGGATGTGTATGCTGTTACAGTAAAGTCCTTATCAAGATTAAACAGAAAGGAATGGATTTATGCTTCGACAGTTCTGCAGTTGTACACTAAGTTCTTTTCGCTTTTGTTTTTGTTAATGAGGGAATGAGAATAGCCGCTGACAATAAACGTAAGACTCTATCGATGGTCATTGCTAACGTTTATTCGCGTTCATTTGTTTATTTATTTTTATTATTAGAGATACTCTGCGACAATTTTTTATTTTCAGTACAAGTAAAAGACAGAGGCCCATCTCAGCTGACTTGTGAGTGGAAACCGCAACGTATTTCAAGGTCGCCCAGCCCCCTCTCTCTCTCTCTCTCTCTCTCTCTCTCTCTCTCTCTCTCTCTCTCTCTTTCCTACCTTTCACTCGACTCTGAGCCTGACAGAGGCTCCGTTCAATGCTAAAAGAATGTAGCCGTCTTTGATTTTTTTCTTTCTTGTTTTTATTCCAGCGAAGCTAGGCGATAATTGTGCCTACATTTTATTGCAGTCAATAGATTGTTGCATGCTGTTATTGCATAAATACTGATAAGACATCGGTAGTACCGCCATTTGCATAAATATTTTTGCCACATGTCGCAACTGTTTAGAGGATAGATAGAACTCCCATTGACAAATTGTGGAGCCAGCAAGTTGCCACTTATGCTATATATATATACATTGATTATGACAGCAGGAATTTGAATATTAAAGGAGACTGTGTTAGAATAAGCATCACTATGAAATATAAGTATAGAACTCTGTTCTTACTTCTGAATATCAGTCTCCATTGTATATATATTGATATTTTTGATTTAGTATATTTATTTTTATTGTTTATTATTCTTATTTTTAGATCATGATTATTAGTAATGTTATTATGTTGACTGATATCGTTGCTATCTCTCAATGGCCTGTTGCTAATTATTATTTTTGAAAGGAAATCAGCAGTAACTTGATGATTTGTATCTTTTATCTGAATTCATACTTGATGTTACTGTAGCCACCGCTAATAAGAATGTTTCTTTAGTGGCTTTTCTCAGCATTTAATGATTATTCTTTTTGACATTTATAGTAGAGTAATGCTATGTAGCAGTTGCTAAGTCCTAAGTATCTTGGAATAATAATCTAGTTGTGTAGACACATACCTTCCATTACCACCCTATTCCTAGGCAGCCCCGACCTGCAAGTTCTAAAAGTCTTTAGATTTTGTCCGTCAGACAAGTCCCTAGTGCCCATTGAATAGAGATTGCAATCACTTGCAGTTGCAGGGGAGGCAAAGTATAGCCTCGATTACCAACGTATGGCCATTGTTGGTACCCTGAAGTCATAGGGAACCTTTCTTACAACTGTAGTAGTGACATAGGTTCAAACTTTCATCCCGCGATCTACTTCGAAGGTACGTGTGGAGGACCGTACAGGAAGAGAAACGCTGTGACGTTGCAGGTCTCCTGCGTGGTGGTCTTAGTCAAGATCGGCCGAGGGCGGGACGAGGAAGCCGGGCTGGAAGGATTAGCGGGATGGGCCCAGTCCTTGTCCTTTTTGTTTTGCCTAACCGAGTAACGGAGATATGGCAACAAACCTGGGCCTGCAGCGAGGACGGCGGGGGAGTGAAAGCGAAAGAATCCCCGAGGGAAACCGTGGAATCGCACCTAGCAAGAATTCATGAGCAAGGGACAGAGAAAACGAAAGTCGTCCTAAGACAGGGAGGACAGTCCTAAAAGAATAAAAGTTTTAAACTACTTTAAAAACCCAGGTAATCTTGATGAAATCCCAGAAACAAGGAGATCCCCATACGTGTCATAACTGTAGTAAAAAGAGAGGAAAAGAAACGCAGAAATATTTTAAAATATTTTAATAATACCTTTAGAAGCCACGTAAATGAGAAAGAAAAATAATCCCTATACATGTCCAAACTTTAGTGAAGAGAGAAAGAAGGGTATTTAAAAAAATCCCTTATTGGTTAATTAAAATTACCTCCGTATTAGAACTGAAAAAATGGGAAAGAAAATGTCCCCACCGTCTTTTGTGCTAAAAAAGGAGACAAAATATTTTTATTTTTATGTTTATTTTTTTTGTTTTGCTAGCTCTAAGATAATTTTAAGCGAAAACTCAGAGTCTCCCTTAAATATAGTGTTGAGTAAGTGCCATTGATAAAGTGTATGATTTGAACTAAGATTAATAAGTTATTTTCTGCTTAAATAATATTAGTGTTTTGTTTTAGCATTATTATTATTTGAATTATGATTTAATCTTTAGATTCATTAAGTTTTTATGTTAAGTGGTCTCTGAATAGTAATTGCATATAAAGACGATAAATATTTTGACTTTACACACAGTCAAACATGTTTTGTTTCAGGAGTAGTTTTTAAGGCTTAATTTTAAGACAAATCAATGCCTCTAATAATGATAGGAATAGAATTTATGAAGGTAAGGTCTCTTATAGAAATTACTGTTGATGTTATGGTCTATTGCATTTTACATGTT